>OMOT01078978.1:0-12913 GCA_900312575.1 Acanthochaenus luetkenii
CGGAACGTGTATTTTCAGCAGCTGGACTCACTGTAAACCAACTGCACACGACTCACCCCTGATCATGTAAATATAATTGTATTCTTAAATAAAAATCAACAGGCTTGGATAGTTACTGCACTTATGTAGTTTCAGTTTGAAACTGAGGCCTAAGCTGTCGTAGTTTGTCGCAGCTTTCTCATCTCAAGAGGGAATTTATTATAGCTTGTTTTCAGAAATGTTATTTATCTTTATCTATTTTGTAATCATTTAGCAAATGTAAGTTTCTAATTAAGGCTCATCTTATTTTTTGTAACGTTATATGTCATAGACGAACGTGTTAGTCACTGATTTGCCTCGGAAGAGTGAGCGAAATTTCCAGAGCCTTATTAAAATATCATACTTAAACAAAACCGCCTTCATAATTAGGTTTGTGTTATGCCATGAAACGGATGTATTTATCAAATGTTTCAATAAAGCTTTGATTGAGAACAAAATATGCATTTTGTATTTTCTAATAAGCAATATTCATAAGACATTTTTAGCTGTATCGTTATCGATTAGTCGTTCATTAACTTTGGCGACTATCGATCAAGGAAATTCCCTAGAATTTGCAACCCTAGTCTGGAATCCTGAAATCCTACCAGCAATTGTTGGCCGGCCAAAAAAAACGTCACTGGTTGGTACAGGCATGGCACCACCGACAACACCATGCACAATTATTCACGGTCATTTTAGTTTACTAACATGCTTTCAGTGTTTGGTGCCATTATACACGTCACTACATAGATTAATTCCAACGTAGTGCATCACAGCACCCGAAATAAATCGGAAACAAAAATGTACCACCCAAATATAATCGGTATATGAGAAACACTTAAATCCATCCATCCATAAGGTACACACAAGCTCATTTATAGTGATATTTGCATATTGAAATAATGTAATTGTGTAGTTGAATTTTAAAACATGATACCAGCAAATAAGACTTTATTTAAACGTTTTTTACACAAGAACATCCATGTCCTTATCTGTCTCATTCATTGACTGACTGCTTGTATTTGATGTAGGTGGTAAAGGTGGGAGCTAACGGCGAAGTGGAGACAGTTGAGCAGGAGGATGAGGGAGAAGAGCACCACCCTGTGGAGGAGGAGGAAAGGGGGGAGGACGAGTCCATTCAGCCCCAGAACGATGACCCATCCTGGTCTAAAGACCCTGACTACCAGCCCCCCTCTGGAGCGGTCAAAAAGACCAAGAAGGTGAGATTATTGGAGGGTGTGAATTCTTGTGTGAATTCATAGATGTAGAAGGAAGAACGGTAAAACACACATGAAGACTAATTGTAGTTTCTGAATAAACCACAAAGATGTGTGCTTTACCTGCCATGCTCTCAGTGTCCATGAGCAAGACACCACACCCCAAACTGCTCCAAGGACAACCCTACACAAAAAGTCATGTTTAGCTGTAAAAATTCCAGCTACCTTGTGTATCCTGGCATTAAAGCATTTGGTAACTTCACTCGTTTTATTCCTAAAGGACAAGAGACAAAGGGTTTCCAGCTTTCTCTGGATGGAACGCTCACTTGCTGCTGTTTAGGAGACACTTTGGATTTTACTCTAAGTTTTCAATTTGTTACTTCCTGTGGGTGGAAAATATTTGCTGCTTGTGTCCGATGCTAGAATTTAATTTGGGGGGGAAATCTACGGCATCTCAATTTGTGGGAATGGCACGCTGTTCTCTGATGCAGCCCCACTCTTGATTTAGGCGGTGTGTTTTTGCATAATAAATTTTACATAAATCTTGCCTAGTGCAACTTTAAATGTAGTCAACTCATTAGACCTAGTGAGTTGTACCGTGTTGTTTGTGCAGGGTAAAAAGAGTCGTCTGCGCTATGCTGAAGGGGATAAGGACATGGATGTTAGTGTCTATGACTTTGAAGAGGAGCAACAGGAAGGCCTTCTGTCTGAGGTCAATGCTGAGAAGGTGGTGGGCAACATGAAACCGCCCAAACCCACAAAGATTAAGAAGAAAGGTGAGAGATTGCCTTCTAATGTTTGTGCTGAGAAGATGGTGGGAAGCCTTGTCAGGAAAGTGAGGTTATTTTAATCTGATCACCTCCTCAGTTGCTTTCAGTACTTTGACTTGGCATTAAGGTACTTCTACTGTCATGCTGTATGTCATAGGGTTTGTACTTAGACTTACTGGCTGTGGTATAGTGATATTGTGACAACACTACTCTCGCCAAGTGTAAAGTCTGTTTGTGTCAATGTTGTCTGATAGGAGTGAAGAAGACATTTCAGTGTGAGCTGTGTAGCTATACCTGCCCTCGACGCTCAAACCTGGACCGACACATGAAGAGCCACACTGATGAGAGACCGCATAAATGTCATCTGTGTGGAAGAGCCTTCAGGACGGTCACCCTGCTTAGAAACCACCTCAACACACACACTGGTACACACACACCTGTAGACTCATGTAGATCAGTAATAATCTTTACAAAGGAGTAAAACAAAAAATAGGTAAGCAGTAAACTATAAAATGGAGGTCAAAACATTTAATAAATGATCATTACATAATCTAGAAAAGTTTTTTTAAATTGATGAAGTGATATCAGGCTAAAAGCTCCTCAGGTATATTGAAGGGGTAAAGAACCCATCTATAATCCGTATCTGTAATCTAATATAAATATAATTTTGATTTTGGAACAGCCGATTGGGACCTTTGATCTGGCTCATATGGGGTTAAAAGGTCTGTGATATGTAGCTTGGTACATTAAAACGGATCAGTGGAACGTAAATCTATTCTGAACTCACGTGTAACCAATGGAAAGATGATGTGATCTGGTCTTGTTTTATTCCAGTAAGAGTCCTAGCTGCTGTGTTTTGACTGAGACAGGAATACAGAAAGTAGCAGTAGTGTGAGCCAGAAGAGAAAAGCATGGATGACTTTTTCCACATCACTTAAGGATGAAAACACTTTATTGTACTCAATTGACTCTCAACCTTTTTGCTTTCATGGCAACCTTGTGTGAGAGATCTGAAAGTACATGTAATTGTTAATTGTTTAGAATAGTCTCATAAAGCATGCATATGATACAAATATGTACTTGAGAAATTGCATTACTGTAGAGGGGAGAAATGATGATTTTATTCAGTTTTAATGTTGATGTAAAATTGTTGTGTTTTGTCTGTCATCTATGCAGGAACTCGCCCTCACAAGTGTACGGACTGTGATATGGCCTTTGTGACTAGCGGGGAGCTGGTTCGTCACCGCCGCTACAAACACACACATGAGAAACCCTTCAAATGCTCCATGTGTGACTACGCCAGTGTGGAGGTAAGACCTGCTCCTGTCTGCTTTTTAAAACCGTAATTGATAGTGTAAATCTCTGTGCAAGACCTATATTGGCCAATGTGTTTTCCAGGTGAGTAAGCTGAAGCGCCACATTCGTTCCCACACCGGCGAGCGTCCATTCCAGTGCAGTCTTTGCAGCTATGCCAGTAGAGACACATACAAGCTGAAAAGACACATGAGGACACACTCAGGTAAAATGACATGTTTCCATGTCATTTTGGTATGACATCAACTTTGAATTGGAAGCATAGACAATAACGGTATATATCACAGTATATCACGGTATATGTAACTTAGATCCAGTGTTTGAGTCATTTATTTAAAGCCCTCTCAGCTCTTTGTAAGGGAATTAGGTCCTTACATACTATAGATCAGGGGTCTCCAACGGTTTTTATGATATTTTTTTTGGGCACAATACATATTTAGTACTATGAATAAATGAACATACCATCGCACATTTTAACATTAAAATATTATATGTTTACCTTTAATGAGAGACTTGACATTGCCTACCGTCGACCAGGGCCTTGAAATCTGGTGTGAGAGGTTAACTGATGGAGTCATCCAGGTTCGCATCATGAGGCGAGTTCGGAACTTCGACTTGATATAGTTCATGTCAGAAAAGGCAGACTCACAAAGGTATGTTGAGCCAAACAGAGCAGCATATTTCATGGCTCCTGTGCTTCTGTTGATTTACTTCTTTACATCCACAAGTCTCCAAAAATTAGCAGCACTCACGAGATCCCCTGATTGTTTTGCTTTCCGCGTGCTCTCTGGGATGCTGTCTCTTGAGGTGCTTAAAAAGGTTTGTTGTGTTGCCATCCAATGTGCCAACATGTTCTTTGCAAACATTGCCAATAATGGTGTTTTGGAAAACCCAAACCAGTTCCATATCACCGACGTCAATATTTCGGGACCAACTCCTCCGTGGTATCAGCCATGCTGCTATGTTGTCATATAAAAAGGGGCGGAAACGAGTGTTGCAAATTCTAAAGAATTTCCTAGTCGCCAACGTTAATGAACAATCAATCTATCGATCGATAACGAAACATAGAAAAATAGCTTATGACATAGAAAATACAAAATGCATATTTTTTTCTCAATCAAAGCTTTATTGAAGCATTAGATAAATACGCCTGTTTCATGGCATAACACAAATATAATTATGAACGCTGTTTAATTTAAGTACGATATTTTAATATAGCCGGGGAAATTGCGCTCACTCTTCCGAGGCGAGTCGGTGACTAACACGTACGTCTATGACATACAAAAATGAGATGAGGCTTAATTAGAAACTTACATTTGCAAAATGATGATGAAATAGATAAATAACATTTTTGAAAACAGCGCTATAATAGATTCCCTCTTGAAATGAGAAAACTGACGGCTCAGGACTCAGTTTAAAATTTTAACTGCATAAGTGCAGTAACTACCCAAGCCTGTAGATTTTTATTTAATCGATCGGGTGTGAGTCGTGTGCGCAGTCGGTTTACAGTGAGACCAGCTGGCAACGCGTCTCACAGGCTGAGGCGGGGTTTCCTGGACTGCAGCACCGGCCTGTGACCCTTATTGGTTTATTGGTGTGTCTGTTGGGGGAGGGGCAACAGGGACTAGCCAATAGTGTGAGTTTAGGTTTGGCTGAGAAAACAACATTGGATGCTGTGTATGAGCGTTGTCAGCTCAACTGATAGAATGTGCAGTTTAACTTTAGCCCAATACTCCAAATCTCTCTGGAAAGGCAGATCGTGGAGACATTTTAATTGTTTGATAATATCGTCATATCGTCCACCCCTAATTAGCCGGTAGCTTGCGGGCCGTCAAGAAGTAGCTCAACCTGTTGGAGACCCTGCTGTAGATACAGGTACAGTATGTACAATGTTGCTCCACAGCTAACTTGTTTCCTTGCAAGTACTTTAGAAAATGATGTCTGAAGTCTTTGTCTTCTCACCACTGCTTAATTATTTACTTGCTTTTTCTGTTGCTTTCCCCATATTCCACATTGTGCTTGGATTTTAGGTTATGCAGAAGATTAGTTGTTGGTTTACAGTATAAACATAAACCATCAGAAGCATTTTGTGGTATTAATCCTGTGTATGTGCTGACTTTGCCTCTCAGGAGAGAAACCGTATGAGTGCTATATCTGCCATGCCCGGTTTACCCAGAGTGGGACCATGAAGATGCACATCCTGCAGAAACACACAGAGAATGTGGCCAAGTTCCACTGTCCACACTGTGATACTGTCATCGCCCGCAAGAGTGACCTGGGTAACACATACACACACACACACAGTGTAACTTTCCCAAACAAACAATAAGCGCTCCTAACCAGCATGGTTTGTTTTGTTTCATGCTTCTGAAAGTATCAGTAGTTGTGCAATGTTCTAGTTCTGGTTGGCTGCTAGATGATCGGTTTCTTCTGATTCTGTTTCTTACAAAAAATTTGTTATACCTTCTTTGTTCTCCTCACCTGTTTATTGTCTCCTCTCCCCCATCCTCTTGGAACTGATGAGTCTGTGTCTAATATCTCTTCACCCCTTCATCCTTCTGTCTCCAGGTGTCCATCTTCGTAAGCAGCACTCGTTTATTGAGACCGGAAAGAAGTGTCGTTACTGCGATGCGGTTTTCCACGAGCGCTACGCCCTCATCCAGCACCAGAAGTCCCACAAGAATGAGAAGCGATTCAAGTGTGACATGTGTGACTACTGCTGCCGACAGGTGTGTATGTTTGTGCAGAAATATGGCAACTAAAAAAGGCTAGCGTTAACGTTAGTTACTTCTCTGAAAGTTGCCCTCCCGGTCCCTGTGGTTTGGGTTGCTTCTTCCAGTTAGACTTCAGCAACAGGAAAACTGTTTTTAGGACATTTGTGTCCAAAAAGCATTGAGGCTGGGGTGCTGGTGATGCGGGACACTTCGGCTAATAGCCACTAACCAGTCCCCCATTCCTGGCAGCAAATGCTGTCGTCCTCCATCTCCATCTCCTGGTATGTCTCACAAGTCACCACCTTACGTTCCCAGCCTGCGGTGGTGCCGCCTCTATCTCGCTTCCGATTTTTTTTAAATGTCATTTTCTACGTCTAACACAAAGTCTTCTCCATCTGCCATGTTAAGTCAACTTCGATGGGAGGTATTGGGAGGGGCCAGGCCAACTTTCACAAGAGCTGAAGCGATGCTCTATGGGAACCGGAGGCCAGTATTTTCCATACTCTCATCATAGGGGGAGTACTTTGACTTCTATGGACGATATTCTATATCAATGTCTAGTAAGCAGCTATATGCACAAAAAACACATTTTCTGACTCGGGGAGGGGTGGAATGTTTCACAAAATGAAGGTAATCTCGATTTAGGGTAAAGCATCCCTTTTTAAGGTTTTTTCTACTTGTGTGCCGTTGCCAACTCTGGCTAGGGCTGTTAGATATGACGAGATATATCGTGGGACGATAGAAAAATGTCTATCGTAGATATTTTCACCTATGGTTTCTATCGCCATTGCCACAAAAAAGCAACAGAACTGCTTTACGGGCGTATTTTATATCATACCCCGTTTTACGTTCTCTACACGTGGACTGGAATAACGAACACTGAGCAGCATGTCACAGAATGAAACTATTGCATTTTTGAACTGCCTGTTAAACAACAGTTTTCAGTTGCGCTAAGTATTCCACTGATTTACAACCAGAAAAAAAAACGTTTTATGCGATGGATCATCATCTTGTATCACGAGTGTAGCTCTATATGTAATCTGGGCCGCTTAGCTCTGCTATATTTGACCAAACGCTATGAGAATAAAAATATTTTGACTCGATGCTGGGTAAGTACCGTAAAGACACCATTAGACACTGTGGCACACTCGTGGGTGTAAGGAGTGTCCACGTGGCCGGCAATAACAAAGTCAATGTCCCCACAGCGATTTACCCAAAACAGCACTTTATTTACTGCTACCCGGAGTAAAAGGGTTAGTCTCTGATAGACAATGTCACTGGTGGGATAGTTGTAGTCCAGTCCAGGGGTCAAGGCAGGAGAAGGGTTGTCAGGCAGGCGGTGGTCGAGTACAAGGATGGTTTTCAGACGGGCAGGGATATAACACACAGCAGGGTCCTCGGTCCGGTCGGTCATGCACTCTCCATGCAATATTTTCACGCTTTCTCTCTCCCTCTCTCTCCTACACCTCCCATGGGTCATGCACCCCTGGGCTCTAGCATCCCTACAGGAAACTGCATGCACCGCCCCTCCTTCACCTTTCCCTTCCTAAAGGACCTCTGTCTGCCACAACACGGAACACAATATAAAGAGTGGCTGGCTAGACCATGGTTTCACAAGAGATGGCTCACTTAACCGCAGTCATACCGGGCTGTGAATAAACCGCTATGTTTTTGCCGTCTTTAGTTCTTCTGTAGATTAGTGCAGTGTTTCCCAACCCTGGTCCTCAGGGCACAGAGCACTGCTGGTTTTCATTTCAGCCATCTAGTCAGGGAAGGATTTACACCTGGGACGCCAGGTGAATGCAATTAACTACCGGGTAGGAGAGAAAACCAGCAGTGCTCTGTGCCCTGAGGACCAGGGTTGGGAAACACTGGATTAGTGAATTCCTATTACTTTAAATGCTATGTTATCTCCCTGCTGATGACCTTCGGCAGTGTTTGGATTAGTTGGAAGTTCAAAAATGACAATGCTCTTACCGTATTGTGCCAAATATACGTTTTTTTGGCCTAGAAAGAAATCTGTAAAAGGGGCGTCATCTTATTTTCGTGGTCTAGACTTTAAAATTTCATTATAAATTCACAACAGAACGAGTGTTCCCCAAGCGAGCCACCATCTTTCTCTCTGTATCTCCCTCTCACACACGCCTGCAGACAGTTAACAAACAACAGAGGAGTTACGGTGCCAATTTTAAGATCATGGTGATCAACGAAGCAGAGTCATCAAACCACAAAAAGACAACAGTCAGAGGAAAGCTCTCCGTGGTCCCCAAAGTGGCAGATTGGCAGGAGGGTGTGTGAATACGTCACTAAAAAAACGTAACAACGGTATGCCCATTACCAGAGCTGTCATTCATCTCAAAGCCTTGGAAATCACCAAAGAGCTCAACACTTTTGTTTTTGTATTCAATGTTGTTTTTACCAAAAGATGATAAAAATAACAGCCTACATTGTTTTATTCAATGTGTTTTTATTATTACGTTTTTTTCAAATACAATGATTTTCTTTATACAAACAAGATTTGGTATTTTTCCAAAAATGAGTCTTGAAAAAGAGGGCTTCTCTTATATTCAGGAGCGTCTTATATTCGGACCAATACAGAAATGGGAAGTAAAAATATGAAAAGGCAATCAATTAATGTTTCACAAGCATATTTGCAACAAGTGTGGTAACAAACGAGTATAAAGTCGCCAAAGGCATGGAGAGTGGGAATCTTGCCTAAATAAATATGGAGAAATATTGGAGCATTTCAAGATGCAGTTACTCAGGGTTCCCGCGGCTCCTTAAAAAGGTCTTAAACGGTCTTAAATTAAAATCTTGGAAATTAAGGTCTTAAATGTACCGTTAATTTGCTGTAGGTATTAAATTCGCAGAGTTTAAGGCTGATGGACAAATTGTCACTCGCAGTGAGTAGCCTACCATAAAATGTCCAATAGTGTGTATTTGTTTGAATAACTTAGTATTAGACAATGAGAGACTCCGCCATTAATAGAATATTTATGTTACGTTGGCGTCTGGCTGCGTGTCATCAAAGAGGGTCAAGGTTATTAGCATTGTCGTCAGTCAAGGTTGCTAGCTAGTTAACAAGCTAAGGGATGAGCCAAGATGGGGAAATGCAAGTTCAACGACAAATGGTTGGGGGAAGATACATTTCGGAGGTGGTTGGCGCCGGCAGGAGATCGCCACGAAGCGAGGTGCAATTTATTTCACGTTGGGGACCATAGGGGTGAAAGACGTTGAATCCCACATGAAATCTGAGAAGCACCAGAGGTGCTGCTTAGATGGCAGGCACTGGCTGTTTGACCAGTAGTTCTTCAATTTCTGTGTAACCTGTGGGGAAAAAATCACATGTTTGAGAAGTGAGTCAGGCCGTTTTGACTTTCAAAACAACTGTCTACTCTGTCATTCAAAAGCTGAGACTGGATGAGTGTTCAGAAGTGGCTTATATTGAGCTCATTATAAATATGATTTAACTTTAATGGTCCATGTGGGGAAATTGGGTCATTGCAGCAGCAAACACCAATAAGATACAACAAAGAAAAGTAGAATAAAAACAACAAAAATATAATATAAACAAGTATACAGCGAATGGGCTTGATGTAACCATATGCAACCAATAATTGGTACTACCAGTGGTAGAATGTGAAACTGGCATTATGAAAGTAGGGGGGAAATTATTATTATGAAGTTATTGGTGTGTGTGTGTGTGTGTGTGTGTGTGTGTGTAAAATAACAGCAGAACATACTAAGAATGTATGAAGAACATGCCATATATTTCACGGCCATACTGGTGAAATGGGTATTACATTTGATTTGAAGTGGTCAAAAAAAGGTCTTAAATTTAACTTGTTGAAACCTGCAGGAACCCTGTGTCATATACGGTAAACCATTCAGTGTTACTGAGAGAGTTACGGCAATACAGAGACACGTGTAGAGTAGACTGGGATACGGACTGAGAGAGTTAACATGTTGTGCCAAGTTACTAAGTGTTCAAAGCCTTCACGAGGCTAGCTTAGGAAAGAACTATCCACTAGGGATGGGCGGATCGAAACTGGTATCGATCCTCGCATACAAAGTATCGATTTCGAAGTAATTTTTTATCCAAAATGCGGTTGCGTCACTCAACGTCTTTTACGTATTAATATATGGTTGTTTGTCTCTTTTGATTGTTTCTCTTCTGATACACTGCTGTAGTGTGTTGGTCATGTTAAATAAAAAGTACATGAATGTAACTGCTTTGGGGTCAATTCTTAATGTAAACATTCATATCTGTAATGATGCACCAGGTTAGAGGGTTCCTTGTACAATTTACAGCATTAGTTCTCTGAGAATCTCTTTGATATCCAAGCAAAATTGGTATTGTAACTGAAATACCAAATCAAAAATCGAATCGATGGAAATCAGTGGCGATGCCCAGCCCTAGAGGCATGTGCTTACTTTGTATAGACAATTTCTTCATCTAATTTACAGAAAACGTACTATATCGTGATATATATTGTTATCGTGATATGAAATTACCCATATCTTGATAGAAGATTTTGTCCATATCGCACAGCCCTATCTGAGGTGTATAGATTTCTCTCACAACATACTCTTAACTAAAATCCATTGCCTGTTGTTAGTGTGTAAAACACTACAGGACACAAGTTTCTTCAATTTTGTTTATTAGCTATATTACATCGATCATTGTATTTCAAAGCAATATGGCAGAAACTGAATTTACCTGTAAATTCTAAACTAAAAACATAAATAGTGAAAACTGTTACACATAATTCTCATCACATCTACTGCATTGCTACCATTAAGTCATACATTTAAACTCATGCTTCACTTTATTGTTTATTTTTTGTATCCACAAAAACTAACTAATTAACATGTTGATATAGTAATTTATAAACACATCTTACCAGCATCACAATGTCCTATAGCAGTGGCATGTTTCAGCTCTTTAACTGCTACAAACACATTGTTTGGTTGTCCATCCTTAAGAAACCGGACGTATATCCCCTCCAGGTCCCTGATGCTGACGCCCAAGCAGCACTCAACCATATTATTTACTATCCCCTCCCCACATACATCAGCGTTAACATTAGTTTAGTAGATTAAAGTCACACACCTTCGGCAAGCTTGATCAAACTTGTACTTCCCACCAATGTGCACTCTATTTATCTCTTGCAGATCCAGCAGTACCGGGTATTGGGTGAAAGGCTGCTCAGTCTTTGCGACATGATAAGCTGTGCTAATTATAAAAAATGTTTAGCCGGTTGTGGCTTTCTTCATGCAGCCTTTGGACACAACGGTACATCGGTCCAGGAACTGTCAGACGTTGTTAGTTTTTTTGCCTCCATGCAAATCATGTGTGGAATGGATTTGGCATGTCTCCAAACTTTGTTTTCTGTAGCTGTCATTGCCACGGAAAAAGTATAAATTTTATCGGCTTGGGCCTCAGAATTGTCTGCAGACAGTGCTGTATATAGCCGGTAATGTGGCGTCGTTCTCCACCCACGGATATCTTTCTTTCCACGAAGGGAGAAATGTTCTGCGTCTGTTATCTTTCTCATAATCAAGCTTTGCGAAGTTAGGCTGTGAGCCTGCCGCCATGTTTAGAATGAACAAACTAAAATTACTGTAGCTACGTCTATGCAACATCATTCCCAACGGGCAGAGGGGCTCAGCCAAGTCAGACAGCGGCAGCCGCAACTGAATAGGAGGAATCAAGAAAAAAAAGAAATGCGCTGAATTGGTAATTGCCTGACCAGGCCAGTCAAAGACTGGTTTTACTTGCCCGCAATTATTGTTTTTTACTTGACCCGGGTGAGCTAATGTCGAACCCTGTTGTTATTGTGTTTCCCCTGACTTCGTTCTAGGAGCGCCACATGGTAATGCACCGTCGAACCCACACTGGAGAGAAGCCCTACGCCTGCAGCCAGTGTGAGAAGACCTTCAGACAAAAGCAACTGCTGGATATGCACTTCAAACGCTACCATGACCCCAACTTCATCCCCACTGCCTTTGTCTGCCCCACATGTAGCAAGACCTTCACTCGCAGGGTGAGGACATAAACACATTTTCTTTGTAGCTGGGTTCCCAGACAGGTCTTTCTATGCAAATTATGAGGCAATGAATTAGAAAAGCATTTAGTGGAATGGAAACTCTAGTACACACACACCTACACACTTTTACATACATTTTATTGTCACTATTGAAACTAGGGGTGTTAATGATTAGTCGTTGATCGATTAATAACCGTTAATAATTTGGTCGATGAACATTTCAAACGTAACGATCAAATTGAACTATTTGAGGTCTCATATTAATTGTGTCAACCGGAGCTGTTGGTGAAATGCAATCATTAAGTTAATCACAAGAGGGCGCACGCACTGTAATTAGGAAACGGAAGACCAGGTGACTGACAACAGGGGGGTCGGGGGTCACAGGCAGTGCAGCAGTCCAGCAAGCAAGGCCTCAGCCTGTGAGACGCAATGCTAATGCTGATACTACTGGGCGACCACTAACTTACTTCACCCGCACCAACGACATGGACTTTCTGAAGGACATTCCACCACAGCTAAATATCAGTCCCACAGATTGGAGGAAAGTCCACGGAGGAAGATTCCCGAGGCTGGCAAAGTTAGCGCGAAGCTACTTCTGCTGCCTGGGACATCGGTCCTATCGGAACGTGTATTTTCAGCAGCTGGACTCACTGTAAACTGACACGACTCACCCCTGATCATGTAAATATGCTTGTATTCTTAAATAAAAATCAACGGGCTTGGATAGTTACTGCACTTATGTAGTTTAAGTTTGAAACTGAGGCCGGCTGTCGTAGTTTGTCGCAGCTTTCTCATTTCAAGAGGGAATTTTTTATAGCTTTGTTTTCAAA
>OMOT01078986.1:0-11702 GCA_900312575.1 Acanthochaenus luetkenii
TTTAAAATTTATAAAAAAAAAAAAAAATATTATTATTATTTTTGGGTGGGTGTATCATTATCGATTAATCGATTAGTCGTTCATTAACTTTGGCAAAAATCGATCAAGGAAATTCCCTAGAATTTGCAACCCTACTATGGACATTGCAAAATTGTGATCAGTGAAATCAGATTAAAAGTGACCAGTACAGATATTTTGTTTTAAGCAGAAAAGTAAGAAAACTTTAAGGAAAGATAATACTGGTATCGCACAGGCAGGTTATTACTGTTCGTCGATTGTTCCTGGCAGCCTGAGAGCCACTATGTTATGTGACTCAATACAGGTGGGTTGAGGGAGCACAGGCTATGACAGTGCTGCTGCATATTTACAGTACCTGTTTGTTGCCCATGACAACAGTGCTTTTACAAGAGGGGCCGAGGGTCACCTTGCCATTCTTGTTCTCACAAAAACAAACGCACTTCTCCTATTTCAGTGGGGAGGGCATACATTGGGATGTCGTGCCCTCAACACCTACCTATTCGGTCAACCTAAAATATCTGTTGTACCAGTTGTAGCTAGAATGAAAGTTTAAAAAAAAAAAAATTACAACTTAATAACTCAACTCTACCTGTATCTTAATTTTAAAAATCCACCCGTAAACAGAATTCACCTGTTATTAGTACATCATGGTCATTTTAGTCTGTGAGTCTCCCAAAGCTCAAAACAAGAGAAGCAAGTGCTGCACACATTGGCAGTGAATGGGAGACCGACTTAGTCCTCTACTCATTGTCAGTAGAGCAGTTCCAGATTTTGTCTTTTGATGGCGTCACATATTAAAGACATGGTTACCATGGGCCTGTCTCACGAAGCGAGCTTAGTGGGTTAGCAAGCTAACTTTGGGCTTAACACTGGCTTTTCGGTCAACCGGGGTTGATCACCATGGTAACCTATGCTGCACGGCTAATCTGCTCCGGCGCAGGTTCAGTTTAGTTTTGATCAGATCAGAACGTATAAAAGGTCCCCCTCCTCACTAGTCAGCTTTTTGGGGAAATGTAGTCACCATTCTTACAGGGTCCCGATATGAACAAAAGGTAGGGAGTCTGTTTTGTTTGAGGACATTAACGGGATAC
Source organism: Acanthochaenus luetkenii (assembly GCA_900312575.1). Classification (NCBI taxonomy): domain Eukaryota; kingdom Metazoa; phylum Chordata; class Actinopteri; order Beryciformes; family Stephanoberycidae; genus Acanthochaenus; species Acanthochaenus luetkenii. Next base: position 1,110 of record OMOT01078986.1, read on the forward strand.
ATTGGCTGCTGTGGGGCTCTAACCTATGACCTTTCTGTTACAGGACAGTCTATTTAACCACTAGGCCATCCTGACACTCCCTTAGACTGTGTTGGGGCAAAGTTTAATGTTAAACATGTGTATGTGACATTTAACTGCTTTTGGGGGCTACCATTTTAAAAATGCCAGTATTTTGGAAACCTGAGAAAGTGACCATGGACTATGAACAGGAAAATAAGATTCCCTAAAGGCCAACATACAAATAACAACAAATACCACCATCAATAACTAGTCAACGCATTTTGCCCACTCCTGACAAAAAGTACTTCAATTGAAAAATCACCTAAATTGCAGTTACGAGGTTTTCACACAGCAACAGTGATATGCCGTTTCAGTTAAGATATGAATAGCTTTGGGGCACAGAGGGACACACTTTGCAAAATCCGTTGGCCTAAACATCAGAACAAAGCAAAGTTAATACATTGATTTATATACAGTATATGTAGGAGGTGCCTACTGCCTACTTTGTATGCATATTCAGAGGCTCTGTCTGAACAGCACACAAAGCTCTGTTATGAACAAACAATGAACAATAAGAACAGTAGCCTATTTTTCCAGCATATTCTTCTCCTTTTCTCATTCCTTCCCTTTGTTCCTTCTTTTTCTACTCGAACCCATTATTTTCTATATTTAATTATTTTCTATTTCTTTCTATTTCTTTTAGTTTTTTAACATACTTAAAGTAAAAAACACTGTCTGTATCCATCCCTCCAGTAGGTCCGTTCTTGAGGGCCAAGCCATCCTCGGCAGCCATCTTTTTCAGTTACTGAACCACATTAAAGACACAGCTATTTCAAGAGTGCAAGCTATTTTTCCAGTTTTTGCAAGTGCACTTCACTCTCCTTCTCCGTTTAGTTTTCATTTACCACCATGTTTTGTATTGTACTCCACCACGACTCTCTCCTCATCTTCTCTCTTGTTTTTTTTAAATCCCAGGCTATGATAGCCATCACTCCTGGTCCAAGCCTGACAGAGGGAATGAAGACGATAGTTCCATGACCCCCTTTCGTCTCGCCGTCCGAGGCCTCCCCCCGGCCTTGGTGTCCATGACAGGAGCTGCCACCTCTGACCCGCGGTTCCGCCTGAAATGGCGGGCTATCGCTGTGGCAACTCTGCTGGCTCTCGCACTCCTGTTGTACATGCATCGGACAGGAGGGGACGGAGACAACACCACCAGAGGTTACAACCGCAACAGGTTACACAGTTGGCAGATGCACAGTGAGGGTAATGACATCATCGGTGACACTAATCGACAAACTTTCGGAAGACTCGCCAGCCTCCAGAAAAGGGAAAAACGTTACAATGACACATATCCGTTAAGTCCGCCAGAGAAGACAAAGCATGGTATCCGATACCGTATTGGTGTGATTGCAGACCTGGATACAGCGTCACGCAGCTCCAAGGAGCAGACGTGGTTCAGCTACATGAGAAAGGGTCACCTGACTGTTTCAGAGAGTGCTGATAGACTGGAGGTGGAATGGGATGCTGAGACGGTCACCCTGGAGAGTCATCTGGCTGAGAAGGGACGAGGTAGAGGGATAGGGACTAGATTAAGGACACACACACACACACATTGATCCTTTATAGTTTTGCATTATGTGTGTTAATATTTTTACATGAAGATATGGGTTACATCATTGATTGACTGACTACCTCTGCCCCAGGTATGGAGCTGTCCGAGCTGGTGGTGTTCAATGGTCACCTGTACAGTGTGGACGACCGTACGGGTGTGGTGTACAGGATAGAGGGCAGCCAGGCTGTCCCCTGGGTTATACTGCCTGATGGGGACGGCTCGGTCTCCAAAGGTCAGTCTTCACTTCACTGTATCCTCTGCATACATGATGTGGGTCTTCTTGAGCAAAAGCCTCACACTGACATAGGGTGTGGTGTGGCGGCAACTAGCCTGAATGATTTCCTTCAAAAGTCTTGAGCCCTCTGCATTTGCTCAACAGCTTTTTTTTGTACAAAAATAAAATCTTTCATAATTAGGCAACAAAGAACTAACTAGAAACTACGAAACATTAATTAATTTAGTCCAAAGACAGCCATACAGCCTCTCCTAGAAGCTGTGTCCAGATATGATGTGCACCATGGGTGGAACCTCGATAGAAAGATCCATGTCAAAGTTGGCAACAAAAGTACAAGAGGGACTTTGCCACTGCGAAAAGCTTCACGGATCGGTCTCTGCAGGTCTTTGCTCTGTTAGTGGAGGTTACAACTTCTCTTGCTTTTCTTTCTTACTGCTTCTCAATGCCTTAGCCTTATCATATCATCGCTTCCCTGGACTTCTCACCCTTGTCCTGTGTGTGTAGGGTTCAAGGCGGAGTGGTTGGCAGTGAAGGATGAACACCTGTATGTTGGTGGCCTGGGGAAGGAGTGGACCACGACCTCTGGAGAGGTTGTCAATAATAACCCTGAGTGGGTGAAAGTTGTTGGCTACCATGGCAACGTGGAGCACGAGAACTGGGTGCCACACTACAATGCCTTGCGGAGCGCAGCAGGGATCCAACCACCAGGTAAGGAGCTAACATATTGTTTGAGTCTTTTCCTTCTCTTTCTAGTCCACATGCACCATGGCATCGTGTTATCACAATATATTGGTGGTTCTCCCATCTGTGCTTCTCCTCCATTGTTTCATTTCTCTTTCTCTTTTACCCCTTTCGTGTTATTTCCAACTCTCCCTCTCTCCCAGGCTACCTCATCCATGAGTCAGCGGCGTGGAGTGAGCGGCTCCAGCGCTGGTTCTTCCTACCTCGCCGTGCCAGTCATGAGCGCTACGAGGAGACTGCAGACGAGCGCCGTGCCACCAACCTCCTCCTGTCCTGCCCCGTAGACTTCAGTCACATAACCGTAGGGCATGTCGGACCACTCAACCCCACCCACGGCTTCTCCTCGTTTAAATTTGTTCCAGACACAGATGACCAGATTGTTCTGGCGCTGAAGTCAGAAGAGGACGCCGGCAAGATTGCCACCTACATCCTGGCATTTACTCTAGACGGCCGGGTACTGATGCCCGAGACGAAGATAGGGGATGTGAAGTATGAAGGGCTGGAGTTTATTTGAAACTGACAGAAGAATTTCCTCCAGCTCATGACCTATGTTGCATGTAATTCCACTCTCGGCCGTACTGTCGGTAATGCTGAGAGTAACCAAAAATTATAGGACGATGTGATGAGGAGAGGAGCAAGAGAAGGGTGAAAGTGTAGGATAATTACACACCAGGAAAGGACAATTCAGTGTCACTGACCATGGGGTGATTCAATTTGTCTGCAATTTCAGTGTGGTGGTTCACTGCCATCCGTGAATAGCCACACTTTTTTTTTTTTTTAGACTCCTTCGTATCAATAATGGTAGATCACTACCTTTGTCAACCCTGAGTTAAACATCCTGCTGTCATGTTGGTCATACACTGCTGATATACCAGGAGTCTGGGCAAAATAACGTGTAATGAGTAGTCCGCACTCCAGAGACCAGGGAATGTAGACTTCCTCTCCTGCAGCCAAACTCTGCTGGTCAGACACTCGGGAGAACAAGGTAAAAGAGCAAAACATGACTAAGTTTGTTGAATGTGTAACTACTTGAAACGTGTTAACTTATTTCATACCCGTCGTCAACTACTCAACTGACATATTAGCTCTTCAAGCTCAGAAAACTTGACTGTTGAATTTACACACCAGCTGTTTTAAATTAAAAACGTTACCGTTAATATATATATACTGTATATATTTTGTATCCCTTCAAAATAACTAACACAAATAATAAAATATGTTCTATTGTTCTGGTATGGCGAGTTCCGTTCCGTCTTTCATGTCACCAGCAGAAGTGTGTAATAAATGCAACATAACAGAATCTCAATGTTGAACACACAATGTGCCATCGATTTTATTAAGCCGAGTTAGAACAACCTAAACGTAATTACATTGTCTTACTATGCAGAAATAATCCCTGTACATTCTAACCTTTTCATTGCTACAAAATCAATGGTATTGTATTGCACTTTTCTCTACAACACACATTGTTTGTTGCACAAATTTCACAAGACATTTTCACACATTGACAAACTTTGACTGCTAATACATTTCACAGATAATCTGATATGAACTGATGAAACCATTAGTGGGCTGGATCAATTTAAAATGCTGCAAAGTTACCAATTATTCACAAGCTGGTCCCTTTTTCCAATGGACATTTCAAAGCTGAGGGCAATACACTAGGTGATCTTGTTCACAAGGTGGTTCCCATGACAAGGACGTCTTGAGGTAGACTATCCAGTTTGATGGTTTTGAAGGAGCCCAGTTTAGTGTAGAAGTCGAGCATCCGCCTGTCGTTCTTCCTCAGCTCACAGAATACTCCGTTGGAACCTGGAAGTGAAAAACAGGCCAATAAGTTATTATGGTTTCTTTCTTCAAATCTTAGTGGGCAAGTCAATGTTCTAGCCTTACAGGGTTGAATAGAACAGATGGAAAGTATATAAGTGGAATTCAGTGTTCTTGGAAAAAACGACCAATAGCACAGTTTCAGGACTAGACTTACCACGGCTCCTGAGGGACGAGAGCAGGCTTCTAACCATACGCTTGGCGGGGGTGGGGTCAGTGACCCGGGGGAGCAGTTGCACAGTGTGCAGGGAGCGGAAGTCTTCAAACCCTGGATCACTTATGACCCGCTAGAGGTAGGAGATAAAATACAGATAAGTATATTGTATTTTATCCTGATGTGACAATCTACTCCGGAACAGGATTCGGTCCTTGCACTCAGGCTCACACCTGAATCTTGTCTGCGGCTGGTTTGGCATCGGCCAGTCCCAGGGCGTAGCCACACATCCCTATCTCATCCTCCAGCACAAGACCACACTGAGGGGAAGGGGGCATTTCACCTGCTGACAGACTGAGGTGGGGGCAGAGGGAAATGTCAGGATGGAAGTATGGTATGAGAGAGGGAAGTGCCATGGAGAGAACGTGCGTTCGCGCTCTTACCCATCACTAATAAGTGGAGGTTGTGTCATCATGGGGACTTGGTCCTCTCCCGCTCTCTGCATCTCCCTGAAAATCCTCTGCACTTCCATCTAGGACAGAGAATCACATTGAGAGTCTGTATCGCTGCTGCATAATACCATTGAGTAATTAGGGCTGGGTTTAAAAAAAACAAAACATTTCTGATTCAAATCAATTTTCATTTGAATGATCCGATAGTCTCGCATGGCCAGCCTTTGGTTCGTCGCACAACTTGGCCTGAGGCAACTTACGCCACACGTGCGGTAACAAATTACTATAAAGTCACCAAAGCCACAGAGAATATAGACTGGGAATCTAACCTAAATAAATATGGAGAAATCTTGGAGCTTTTCAAGGAGCAGTAACTGTCATATACAGTAAATATTTACCATGCAATGCTACTAAGAGAGTTACGGTAATACAGAGACATGTGTAGAGTAGACCGGGATACAGACTGAGAGAGAGTTAACGTGTTGTGCCGCGTTACTATGTGTTGAAATAAAAGCAATTGTTCGGATAAAAGCCTGTCATCATTTTACAGTAACCATCTGCTGTTGATGCGGCTAAATTAGGAAATAACTCACTAGGGATGGGCGGATCGAAACTGTGGTATCGATACTTCGATACTCGCATACTACTAATTTGGTATTGATGCTCTTTGAAAAGTATCAATTTCGAAGTAATTTTTAATCCAAAATGCAGTTGCGTCACTCGAGCGTCATAGTTTCACTACGAGGTGGGAAACTCCCCAGTTCCCAGGTGTGTTGAAGGGGCTTTAGTTTCATGGACTTTACAGTTTACAATGTCCAGAGGTTTTTACAAGACTGTTTCAACAACTGATGTCTTGCTCTATTTTCAAAGGCAATTCAGAGCCTTTTTCAATTTCTGATTGTTGGTTTACTTTTACTTATTAATATATGGTTGTTTGTCTCTTTTGGTCGTTTCTCTTCCGATACACTGCTGTAGTGTGTTGGTCATGTTCAATAAAAAAGTACATTAATGTAACTGCTTTGGGGTCAGTTCTTAATGTAAACATTCATATTTTAATAATGCACCAGGTTAGTTAGCTCTGAGAATCTCTTTCATATCCAAGCAAAATTGGTATTGTAACATCCCAAACATAATCTATATTGAATCGAATCGAATTGGGACCTAGTGAATCGGAATCGAATCGATTCGGGAAATCAGTCTGACAATCTGCCATCCTCACCTTGTCCTCGGGGCAGTATGGCCTTATGGAGTATACCGCCGTCATGGGAGGGTGTCGGAACAGGTCCCTGTTTCCGTGGCCAGGCAACATTCTCTGCAAGAACAAATACATGTTCCCATGAATACACTTTAATAATTAACTGATGAGGAAAAAATGTTCAGGAAGTAAACTATGTGGAGTATTTTTAAGTTCCAAAGAGTTTGCTCTCCCTGAACCACCTGCATTGTAGTGAAAGGAGTTTTAGATGATCTGATTAGGTTAGATTAGGTTACCTGGAACTCTCCAGAGAGGCCTCCTCTGAAGCCCCAGGGTTCAGGGTCGTCATTCATTAGCTGGGCCGAGGGTCGACCACGCCCTCCTATGGAGAGCAAAGACGACATACTATTGAACTCGTATCCAATATTGACCAGTCTGTGTAGGTCGTTCGTCGTAGGGAGGAGCGGAGAGGGGAGATCCTGGTTTTCTTACCCAGTGTTTTCACGTACTCTCGTGCCAGGCCGACACCACTCTTGATGTCACAGATGTAGTTGTAGAGGTCGTAAAGGACGCTGCGGTTGGGCGCATTCGACAGGCGGTTGAACATCCGCACCACCGCTTCGCACATCTTATCAAAACGTTGCGCTCTCGTGCGCCACTCCGCTGTCTGAAAAAACCCCAGTGGGGTGAAGGGACAGTGTGCTGAAGGAGAGAGCGTATAAGCTGGAAGGTACAAGAATGGCGAGTATTGCAGAGTTACGCGTTTTTTGAAAGAGCACAAACACGCACACTTGCGTTACCTCGTCCGTCTCGACTGTAGCGGCCCCACTGTGGTTCTTAAGCCAGTCCAGTTCCTGCAGCATGGTCCTGGCTGTGGGCCCGTGTTCGTACGGCAGGTAAAAGAGCTCCGACAGCAGGTGCAGGTCCTCCAGGGTCAGCGGCTCTGCCGTGTACAGCGGGTTCTCCCCAGGTCCAGGCTCATGCGCAGGTTCACCCATGTCCGTCTGCATGGGCTCCTCGTCTGACGATGCTTCCTTAAGGTGAGCTGGATGACGACAAGGGCGCAAGGAGGGTGAAGAGAGCATTGACACGTTTTCTCTTGATGTGGTACTTTACTGATCCCTCCCTCACTACGTCACCCTGCCTGCTTATTGTGACGAAATGGTAACGGTCAATAAAACGGTATATTTGATGATGCGAGGTCTTCGTCAATCTCTACCTCCAGGTTGGTCCGTGCTGAGGAACTCCTGTAGCCAGTCGGCTAGGGCCAGGGTCAGGGCTTTCTGGGGGCTGTAGTGCAGATCCTGCTCCTCGTCACCTGGTGGTTGGGGTCAGACACAGTAAATCATCATCATCTTCCTCTCTTTCCATTTGACTGTTCAGATCGATGTTCTGCAACAGTATAGGGTTTTCTCCGGGCATTATAAAGTACACCCACCCGTCATCCTGACTAAGTGACACATGGTACTGTCACTATTAACTACCGCAACAACACTGAAAAATACGGTATCTATATATATATATACGAAATGTAATACTTTAAACGCAGCACTGACGGCGTCAATTCTAAGAAAAACTAGACACTCACTCGTTTCCTTGTCCTTCTGTCCCCCGTCAGCCGTGGCCTTGCACCATGTAGCCAAGGTGTGGATGGCCACAAAGTTCGGGTAGAACTCGCAGTTGGGATTGGTGAGCACCCCTTTCAGTTTGGGAATCAGCTCAGTGGGACGGTCCTTATAGGAAGAGAGTATGTTAATTCGTGGTCATAAAATCTACAATAAAGGCAGCTTTTTAGGATGCAGACCCCCGTGGTCCGGACGGCGGCACACACCGACCTCTAAGAAATATGACACCCGTATAGATGTTCATCTGGACGGGTAGATATTTACTTTATAGGGTCCGAGGAAGAGCCTTTGGGGGTCATAGTCGTTGGCGTGGATATTGTCCCAGATGACTGGCGCCCTCTTCAGCACGGAGGAGACCTCATCTATAGACTCAACAGAGATATGGTGGGAAACCACCTTGGGACCTGAGAAACACAAACGGACGGCGTTTGGAAAATCAAGGAGCACAAACTAAACTTGTTAAAAGACGTGTCCTTCTATTGCTTTTATTCAGACCACGGCCCGGTGCGTTCTCACCCGTCCACAGCACGTCTATCCCGGGCAGCAGCTCGTCTCCCACCGTGTGTAGGTAAGACGACTGGGACACATTGGGAGTGCAGAACGCGGCGCAGTAATCTGGAGTCCCGGGACGGACCAAGTATGAATGACAGAGGACAAAACAATATCTATTTTAAGCACAACTAACTGATCAAAGAAATGGACACTTTCTCTCAAAAGGTGTTTCCGACTTGGTGTTTTAGTACCGTGCAGAATTTAGTTTCATCGTTTAATATTGGACACAATCTTTCATGTCAAATTCAGAACCATTTGCTGCACATCTCCGTCTCCCCCGCACTATTCATCCTACAAGCGCCGACACAAATGACGCAGACAAGCTGATTGTAACTCATATTTGCAGTATTCCAACGTTCTCTTCTTGTCACTGCCCCTTTTCTCTGACCTGTAGGGCAGAAGAGGAAGGTTTCGGGTTCGCCCAGGTGCTGGTACACCTCATTAGTGATGGCCACCTGAGCGTGGGCGAAGGAGCCGAAGGCCCGTTTGTCAGCCGGACACATCTCCGCCTCGATGTCGTCAAACAATAAAGAGAACGACCTGCAGCCAAACCCCCTGACCTGGAGGAGCAAGGGGGACAATTTGCGGTTCGGAGCCTTTCGAGAACAGACATCGGACACTAGTCATCTTAGAACATAGGCAATTGAACATGTGCGCAATGCGTCAAGTGGAAAACTAAGCATACTTCGTAACGAGACATTTGGTAGATGCTTTTCTCCAAGTTGCCTTACAAACGGTGCCGTTGCCCGTTAACCTACAAGCAGTGAATCCAATGTTGCCATTTTACTGCTGCATGTTTCCCATAAAGTAACGCGGTGTCCAAGACTGATCCTTTGAGAGACATAAAGTTGAGATAAAACCATCTTGATTGTCCCGTCTCTTGAGCGCCGCCCTTCATCTATGTGGACAAAGTCCTACCTGATCTAGTTTCCCCTTGAGGGCTGCGACCTCCCGGGGGTTGGAGAAGGTCATGTCCAGGCCAGGAGAGACGGCGTAGACGAACTCGACGTCACGTTCTTTAGCTGCCGATATCAGCGCCATCAGTTGTTCTAGGGAAAGGGACGAGAAAACTAATCTTAGAGAGCGAAGATCCAAATGGCGTCAGACGGAAAGGTAAATAATACACAAGTTCACGGTTTGGTTCGACGCTCGTGACCAACGCTCAGCGGTTCTGGACCCACATGTGGGAGATGATACAAGTCTCTGACCCGACCACACCACGTAGTGTTACAACCATGTTGGCGATTAGACTTGTAGAACTTGTGAGTCTGTTTCCGGGCACTGCGACGACCCCGTGTCCCATGAAGACACCGTTGGTGTTTATTTTGGGAACAGATGAACATATCTACCGTTTAACGGCCCCTTTAAAAAAAAACGGTTAACTCGTCACTGAAAGGGGCCTTTTACATTTCAGGCCCCTAATTGACGTTCTTAGCCAGAGGAATGAGGGACGGGTTGAGACGGGAAGGGGACGGGGTTGAGACGGGAAGGGGACGGGTTGAGACGGGAAGGGGCGCCGGGTTGAGACGTGAAGGGGACGGGTTGAGACGGGAAGGGGCGCCGGGTTGAGACGTGAAGGGGACGGGTTGAGACGTGAAGGGGACGGGTTGAGACGGGGTTGAGACGGGAAGGGGACGGGTTGAGACGGGGTTGAGACGGGAAGGGGACGGGCTGAGACGGGAAGGGGACGGGCTGAGACGGGAAGGGGACGGGCTGAGACTCACCTGCCTCCTCAGCAGAGTACAGGTCTCTCCAGTACATCCTGTGCTTGTAGTCGTCCTTGGGGGCGTACAGGTAGGTGTTCAAGCCCCACCTCTGTTCCCTAGGAAATCCAGAACGTGTCAAAGCTGCCAGTGTCAGTGAGGCGATCATGAAACCTCATAACCAAACAGGTGGACTGGAGACAATGAGGCCTCTAATCACTATCAATATCACCATGGCAACATGTTCAATGGTTGTATTGCATTTCATAATGTTTGTTCTCCCATTGCATCACCGTGGTTCCAGGCTCCAGGTTCCAGCCCCTTTAAGGCACTAGAACCAAGAACAGAAAGCAAAACTACATGTCAGCTCGGACCCCGCTTCCCTGTTACCTGACAAACAGCTCCGTTCTCTGCGTCATGGTCCACGGGGGCCCATAGAAACCTGCGTCAAGCAAAGGTCGAGTTAGACCAGTATCCAGACCCACATGAGACTCGAT
>OMOT01078992.1:0-10663 GCA_900312575.1 Acanthochaenus luetkenii
CACACACGCATGCACACACACACACACACACACACACAAACACACACACACACACACACACACACACACACACACACACACACACACACACACACACACACACACACACACACACACACACACACACACACACACACACTCTATGAAAGAGAGAGAGACAGAGAGAAAGAGAAATCGCTGCATGCTCACTCCATTATAAACTTGGCCTGTTTTCAAAGTAAGAAACACAACAAGCGCACAGCTAACGCACCTTATCAGAACATTTGGCAAGCAGCTCCTGAAGCAGAGAAGAAGAAAATGCCAAGCTGGACCGCCCAACCAGGTCAAGGCCGTGTCAGAGAGCGAGAGAGAGAGAAACGCACAGGAACGAGAACATCTCGTCTTAGTGTGCCGGAACATCTTGTGCTCTGGTCAGATAACACCCGTTTGAATCAGAAGGGACAGAAGATTGGTCAACAAGCCCGTTTGTGCGAGGACGTGCACGATTATGGGACGTCTCTGTGTTTAGCATCTTCTGGGAGCAAAACCAGCAGCTCAGGTGGGGACTCAAATGACTTGAAGGGTTTCATGACTTTTGAGTAAATGATCGTGCGTTCATTATCTAAACAGCCAACAATGCTAGTCACTACGTGAACAGAATACGATTTCAATTGGACTGTAAGTCTTCGGTGATGAAGTTTGCATATACAGTACGTGACGGTCGATCTATATTACATTTCCAAACTCTTAACGTCTTTTGTCACCGTGCTGAAGAGGGTCTTTCCTGCCATTGATTGGCTCTCCAGATATCCAATCAGAGAATGGCTCCCCAGTGATGTCATCTCTGGCATCAGCACTGGTCTGGCCTGCAGTTGTGCGTTTATTCCGCTGCTGCCGTATTACTACGTCGTTATTTAAAGTGATAATCGTGACGTTTTCATAAATGTCCGTTTTGCTACTCACTATCACCAATTTCCCCAAAACTTGGTGCTTTCCTTTAAGTTACCTAAAGTCCTCTATCCTCTTCTTGTGCTGTCAATCTTGAACCTTTTTTCCACCTTGGAACGAAACTCTTCCACTGGCGTTTGTGTGTACTTAGTTAGTCCACTTCCTATACTTCAAGTTTACTACTTTTTTTGGGGGGTAAGGGGCCGCTTCTGTGTTTATGAAATAAAATGCAGTCCGGTGATATTTCAGTATTTATATATAATCAATATATTACAGGGGTATTAAGTAATCTATTACCTTTATCAGCCTCTACTGGCGACCAGTAGGAATTGCGACAACATCGATTGAACTCTCCCGTCCCTTTGAGCTTGATAATAAACAGTTAATACTATATATAAATATAATAACGGTTACAACAGGAGAAACGGTTAATACATCACCATGCTTAATACTGTAATCATAACACTGCTTTGTCATTAGCTTTTTTTTTGGCTCATTCACAGCAACGTCCTCCATCGCTGAGCAGTTGAAAAGGGAGAGTCTTAAAGTGTCTTTGCTCCGAAACACAGTGAGTTTTGAAAGCTCTATATTGTGGTTATTTATCACCGCACGTATCACCTCTCTCATGTGCATTCATCTCTCCAGAGCCACATTTCTGCCTTTAGATATATGCGTTGTTTGTATGAATCAATGAAGGATCACTATAATGCCTCATGTCTACTGTATGTATTGTCTCTCTGTGTCCTTGCCCCTCCGCGTTCGTCCCTGTGCCCTTCTTCAGGACGGCGGTGGCGGCAGGGATCTCCTACGCCATGGAGCTGGGGGTCTTGCTGTGGCGCCAGCATTGTCCACAGTTCCCAGGGGGTGAGAGCACTTCCTGCTTCCTGTCCGCACCTCCGAGGATGCTCAGGATTTTTTATTACGATACGCGGTACGACGTCCCTCACACCGCGTGAACACAACTGTCTTGCGGATGGATTTAAAGCAGCAGTCTGCAAGTATTGTTTCGGTTGAATTTGTCTCCATCTTTGTTGCTCAGCCTCATTGTTGTGGTGTTTCTGCGCTGCACTTCCCAGAGATCACCTGTCAATCAAACAGTGTGGGCGGGGCTGGGAGTTAGAGTTTCAGTAGGTGGCGCTCTTTTCTTTGTCTGTTCAGTCATGGTGGTTGTCGCTGCTCATGATACCTACCCAGTTCTTCTTCTATGTATTCCAAACAAAACCGTAAAACGCATCACTTCCTGTGCCCCAGAGGATTTAAGAAGTGCGCAGGAGAAAATTTGTATTTTTCAAATGTCCGTACGCACAGCTGTACGCAATCAATGATGATAAATCCAACACATTCAATATCGCTCCGCTCGCCCACGACCAGGCTCATTCACATAAAGAAATTAGCCATATATGGTAAACAACTTCCCCTTTAAAATGCCCAGCCTAATATGCGGACAACATGGAGCATTAGAAGAAAAAGCGTTAATGAACTGGATATATAATGTTGAATCATTATTGTATATCAGTAATAGTAAGTAAGAAGACAGACATTCGTATCCTCACCCCAACCAATGCAAAACAGAGTCTGGATATTTTCAGGCATAAACCTACTATCTCAAGGTTATCATTATAAGTGCTAATGTCAACACTTTGTTTGATGGTGTGAATGGGCGTGACGCTAGTGCGCAACACTGTTTGACGCAGATTAGAGTTTTAGTTATACAAACATTTCTTAGAGATACAGCTGCTCTGGAGGCAGAAATAATCTGATTGGTTGAATTAAACATCAGTGGGCGGAGCCAAACTAGTTTTTCTGGCTAAGTAACGTTAGACTGAAGTCGAGGTAAGAGAGGAGGAAGATAATATTATGAAGCCTAGCACTCTGCTACTATGGACATTTTTTAATATCTAGGTTAGCTAGCTAGCTAGTTAGCTAGTTACTGACCTTGAAGTTCAAACTAGTTAAACTAGACTATAACTGGCTAGGTAAGACAGTTAGCTAGCTGCTCACCTTCCAACATCATGAATACATGAGTGAGGGGGAAAAAAGTCATGGCCATTTATATTTTTACTTACATTTTGACCAGAGTTCCGTCTTTTGCCATTCAAGTTTGCCAGTTAGCTAACTTGCGCTCAGAAAAATGGTTCACTCAACGAGACGAAATCAGAGCAGCCATTTGTATTTGTGTAATACAAAATAAAATGATTTCACTTATTTGATTAGCCCAAATGTTCAGCTAACGTGATGTGAAGAAGAACTCCTGAAAAGGGTAATGATATTGAACATGTGTTTTATAATTGCTGTTGTTAAACAGAAAACAGAGAGAAGTCTAATCTTTGGCAGTTTATTTAATACTTTTTGATGTTTGCATTTATCAATTTTCACTGTAGAAATCACAAAGATTTCCCATTTTTATGTACACAAGTCGATTTTCAAAAGTATCAGGATCGGTATCGGTATTGGGATACTAGCCTTTGTATTACTTGGTATTGGATGGAAAATAAATAAACAGAATTGTGGGATGCCTTGCCTATTTATCCTCTTGTTGAGTCCTTATCCATATTGTAACCAGTAATTACATAGGGTCCCAGGATAGACGGTATGTATTTGATTATATGAGTTTATGGTCACTTCTATCGCAAGATAAGAGTCCTGAGTCTATAAAATGAGACTATCACTGTGAATCACTGTAACGTAAAGGACCTGCAGGTTTTGTTCTCTAACAATAGCAGCACAGTCGACAAAGTATTTTTGTTTTATCATGGAACATTAAAAACATGACTTTCCAAAGTTTGGTGTTTTTCTTTTGGGCCCGATGAGATAAGTGAGTTAATGATTACCGTGGAGAAATAAAGATCAAATCCAGTTTCCCGTCATCCACAGTCCTGCATGCTCCACGCTCGGAAACATACCAGGCGCAAACATTTACAGGAACATGAAAGACAACAACGAGAGACTGAGAGCCACAGTGAGTTTCATGAATATTCCTCCTGCAGCTATGTCACATGTTAGAGAACGACATAGGTCATATATTCACTGCATCGGAGTGACGGCGGCGTCTACTGCTGTCCTGCAGGCGGGCTTTGATGCACAGGACGCCATCATGGAAAGGGTCGAGCCTGGGCTCCCGTGGAGCGGTGCGGGATCGCAAACAGTATCCGGGCAACAATGGCACACCTTTTCTCCAAACCTCTCTTTGTCCGTGTCCGGCTTTCTGCGCAGCGAGACAGTAAGGAGCCGCCGTCTTTCACCGTGGAAGACGACCCGACTTTGTTTCCTCCCTCCCAAAGGGCCGCGGGACATGTGAAGACCTCGTGTGACCCTGGGAGAGACAGACGGAGAGACAGACAGAGAGACAGACGGAAACACGGCTGTTGCCTCCGTTTTATGAGATGTTTCTTTGTTGTTGGACTCTTAAGTCTGTTCCTTTATACAGAGAGTGACGTTATTCACGAAGGGCTTATGGTTTACTGAATGTGGTTTGGACTGTAGACCTGTTGCGAACCCATCGGTCCCTTTACCCAATATCCTATGAGAGGATTGGCACCCAAATCATCTCTGTGTCTCCGGTAGGTAGCGCTGTCCGGTGCGCATGCTAACGCTTTACCATACAGTATGTTAAGTAATCGGACGCGACTAACGTTGTCCTAAAAGTACGAAGATAAACCTTTTAGTAATCCAAAGTTGGTGTTAGGTTTTTATTCTATGGCCTGTAGAGTCACAACTTCTGGAAACAAAATCACGTTAGCTGTCTGGCTAACTTTGCTCACTTCCTGTGCAAACGAAACAAGTTACGCTCAAAGTCTCACGGGAAAAGACACATTCTGCCATTGAAAGACACTTTTTGCGGGGGCAGATTTTATGTCTATGTGATCAATCGGTTTAGATGCTTGTCATTAAAATTAAACTAGCTAACCATCCAGCATTAGCGCTGCTGCAAGTTCTCGCGTTCTCACGTTCAGGATCATTCGAATCACCTACGATTTGTTACATATTTAACGCAAACTATCTACCAAAGACACAGATGATGATTTTGGCACCAATCCTCAGGTCACATGATGGGCACATTGACCAATGGGCCAAATGTAGTCCTTTAAGCACTTCTGACATTTGGGATTATTGTTTCACGTAACAATCGAAGTAATTGTGGAAACTACACCTGGCTGTTGTGTTTGCTCTTCACTTGTACTACTAATCACCGCGATCCACATGAACCAGGAAACCTTCGTACCCCTTCCTGGCATTCCTGTGGGGGAAACTCTGAAGGTCTGGGTGACAACATTGTTTTACTAATGGCAGGACAATGTTTGCTTTTCTCTCAAACATGATGGCTACAGTACCACTGTACAAGAACTGTACTATTAGTCAACACACACACACTCACACACACACACCTTCTCTCCCACACACCAACCCCAACCGTGATGCTCACAGGTACTGAAAAACAAACACACGTTAACTCTAACGCCACAGCAGCCTACGGTGTGCAGTTCCCAGTGTGTGAGCACAGATACCGAGACCAGAGGGGAAATAAATAGTAGTACAGAGACAACAACAGCTTTGAAGACTCCTGGAGCGGCCAACTCTCTGATCATGCGCTGGGTGAGTAACCTGTCTGTTTCTCCCAGGAACTGCTCCATACTCGCACTTTCTCTATTTCTTCCATCTCACTGTTCATCTGTCATTGAATCAAGGCGTCGTTGTCAGGCAGCGTCTTGGATGAGAGATTGTTAAATCCCTCTGTTGTCCGTCAGCATTATCTCCACCGGTAGTTTACGGCCCCTGCTTGGGTGTAAAGTCTGTGTCATTAAAGAAAAACCCCGCCGACGTCGTCCGTTCCCTCACGGGCCTCGGTTGCCCGAGGGTCTCCGGTTGTACGCGGACGTTTCGTCGGAGGGCATTTATGTACTTTAAGTGTTTTTCCAGTCAGTTCTGGGTTTTACGTATTGTGGATGATAAACGTTTGTGCTGCCCATAGATGGCGTAGTGGTTACGATCTCCCGAACCTCTCAGCTCTCCAATGGCCTAAACAAGAAGACACTGCCCTCTCTCCTGTCAGAAAACATAACGGCGTCTTATGATGGATTTGATGTTTGTGCCGGACCTAAATGAGAGCGATCAGGTTTTACAGTATGTTACCTTGTACTATATGTATACTGTATATGCACTAATATCAGAGAATATCATAATGCTACAGAGCAAAACCATCAGACCTGAGGGAGCAGATACGCTTTGATTTACACTTTTTGTTCCAAAATGAAATCAAACTTGCAACCAGTAACGCAATACAAGGGATTACCCAAACTCAGTAATGTATTCTGATTACTTTGCCATATTCGAGGTATAAAGGCACCAGTGCAGATAAGAAAAAGCAAAAAGGTAGCTTGTTTTTTTATTATGTTTTCTTTTTTATTGTATTTGCACACAAACACAATTTTACGTTTTATAAAGGCGTACTAGAAAACACGCCACTGTTAAGAGTATTCTCAGAACAAGTCCTCTAATTTTCCACAAGTATCTGTCATAAGAATACATTCTTTTTTTTTAGGTATCCTAATGGTGACACAGTTAAAACATTATTTATCTAGAATACATAAGTATTCTGTTACTACCCAACTCTGGCCTTCATCAGGGAAGGAGAGAATATTTTGTTTGATAACTTGAATGTAAGGTAGGCTACTCACCATCTCACACACACACACTCACTCACACACACACTCACACACGCGCGCGCGCGCGCACACACACACACAACGAAGACTGTTCTTCTGTTCAGTCATTTTTATCATCATAGTCATAATTAATGGTGACAAATGCAACAGAGTGGAAAGTGGTTGACCTTGGGGTAATTGACAGGCGAAGGAGTTACAGCCTTTATCAGATATTAATCATTAGGTTATAGTTTATTGTTTAACACAGTGTGATGGAACAAAGGCTAGCCGAAACAACCTGATCAAACAGGTTTGGCCTTTTAACAAGGAATTACTGCATCACTGAGTAAGATTACCTCCACCGAAAAAAAGATACTCCTAGAAAATAAAGCTGCACACACACACACACACACACACACACACACACACACACACACACACACACACACACACACGGGGGAGAAAAATAAAACCTAAAAGAAAACATCTCCACAACTTTTCAGAGAAAATAAAAACAGCCTTGTTTTTAACTTGATCACATTAAAACATTATAAATCACCAAAACTGGAGTTACAAGGTTTTTTCAAATTGTGCTCGCATACAGACGCAAACATGCATGTGGGTTCACACACACACACACGCACACACACGTTTCCCATGAACCTGACCTGACCTGTGCTTGATCCAAGATAAATAGCGGGGCGAGACGTTACCTTCCCTTAAATCTGAGCTGACACGTCGATAAGGTCATTCACACACTTTTCCTGCAATGTTTACATTCCACCTGATTTGTATTGAGACCAGTGACCACCCCCCAACACACACACACACACACACACACACACACACACACACACACACACACACCCTTACAGTTCCTGGTCTTTTCTTTATTATTTGTTTGTTTCTACAAATGCTGGTTGGGGTGATTTCAAATGTGAAGGGTCTCATTCCAAATTGCTGTACATTATATCCATTTTGGGGAGGAAGAAATTACCCTCTGGAATTCATAAAGTCGATGATTCTGATGAAGTATTTCGTAAGCGAAGGTTTTAAGACGACTCTTCACTTCCATAATGTGTTTTACTCTCATGCCAGGAATGTCTGTGAGAGTATCGGGGCGTCAGGGCGTCATTCGCTTATCGAATGTTGGATACGTTTGGGGATCAAACTCTTCCCTCGTCCTTCTTCTCGATCCCATCCAATAGCCTCCCGGTGGTTCTTCTCGACCGCTCAGCGGCCCCCGCAACAAGCCGACTACTTCTGGTCTCGCCGATGCACATCAGAGCGCCACAGCCAACCTTTTACCCGCGCTTCCCTCTTGAAAAGCTACTTGATGTCTGTCCTGTCCCCATCCTGCCCATCAGCAACAATGTCATCCACATGCTCTTTGTGAGGCGGAAAGCCTTCACTGAAACGCCGGGTTGCAGATATCAGTGAGAACAATGGTCAAGGATAAGGCAGGCATCCAGCGGTGCGCGAGGCGAAGACTTCATCGTAATTGTTGTTAATAATTACAGTTGCGATAAGAGGCATTTATGTACGGCGACATTGTCAGAGCGCCCAGTTGATCTCCAACGGCTGGAGGAGAAGGAGAGGACAGATAAGACACCGCGAGGTACGTGGGGTGAGACGCCGTGCGTTGCACGAGGACACACAGGTTACTGGAGACACAAGAGGGCACGTTTTCTATGCTTTTGAGTGTGTATTCACTTGTGCGCCGTTGGATCCTGAGCACTGCGGGGGGGGCCAATGTGTTTTGGTGAAGTTGGCGATAAATAATGCTAATGATTATTTCAGAAAGCTTGTGCAGAAAGCGAGTCAGTGTCAATCCGTTCCTAGAGCTTAGCGTCGAGGTCAGAGCGCGCACAGTCTTCTTCCAGGCTTCATCCCTGCACAGTGCAGGTCGCCCCCGGCCCCGGCTGATGTGGTCAGCCTGCAGTCGGGCCTGGGCCTTTGTTGTTGGCCGTTAATGGTCTTTGATAAGTGACGTTCAAAGGCAAGACACGACCCTCTTCCTAATGTAATGTGATTGATGGATCTCAGAGCCAGGTAGAGGGGCCACAGCAGTCCACCGGCGGCAGAGGCGAGATGATGCGACCGGCAGCCAGGCAGTATGTGGTGGCCAGGCCGCTGTACTCGGAGGAGTCCTTCGCCGAGGAGCACGAGAAGATTTACAGGCGCCGCAAAACCCCGCTGGACCACGTCAAGCAGTACTTTACGTAAGGAACACGCAATGGCTGACTTTTGTTTCCTGTGAACCTTTCAAGTGTGCCGTCTCTGGAGGTTAAGATGGCCTCGTAGGGGGAGAGCGGGGTGAGTCGAGCCAAAGATGAGCCACCCCTTTGTTTTTGAGTCGCACTTCTAAAACTGTGTTAGCTACAGAAGACGTTTTGTTTGAGATTCCGTGTCCATGTTGTCACGATTTCATCAGGCGAGGTGGTTATCCAGAGCTTTAGAGGAATTGGATCCGTTCTTTCAATATTTAACATGAATTTTTAAAAATAAAAAGTGTATTCATCGTTCCAGATGTGACGCCAAACGAGCCAAGAACGCAGCTCTCTCTCTTCTGCCCGTCATCGGCTGGATGAGAATGTACCGGATTAAAGAGTGGCTGCTCAGTGATATTGTGTCTGGTGTCAGTACTGGACTGGTGGCTGTGCTGCAAGGTAAATATCAACGACTGGGAATGTTCTGGTTTGACATTTCCACTTCAAATGATATTATATTAGATTAGATCTTCGCACTGTGTTCCAGCGTTTAAAGAATGACACCGCTTTGCCTAACGAGGGCGCTATAATCAACATTTTGTAACTCAAACATGATATCTAAGGCACCATTGGTCCGATTTTGACCAAATTGGAGGGACGATGCATTTTGGCCCTTGTGACCAAAGCCGATCGCAAAATGTGCTTCGGTAAAACTCAACTGTTCCTCTAAAAAGGCAGAGTAAGTAAAAATACAATATACGATGTATTTGAGGCTAAAATAATTAGGGGCAACAACTCATCCTTCTAATACTGAGAAGAACATTTCCCCATGTCTGAATAAAAGCTCCTAGGTTGTTGTTGTTTAGAATTTCCTTGGAAAGCTCTAATCTTTTACCTTCACTGGCAGTTGAATATCTTCAGTCTGTTCTGATAATGAATTGACCTTTCAGTCGGCCTATTCTGCAGTATCTGTCTAAAAATGGGTCAAGGGTGATAATGCAGCTACCTTTACTTTTTTTAATTTTAGTTTGGGATTTTACTATTTTTTATTTCAATTTCAGATTAGATTTAATTAGTTTTGACTGTGGGTTTGGTGGTTTTCATTGATTTATTTTAATTTTAATTTTTTAGTATATTTGGTAGAGGTGGTATTTTCTAAACGTATAATGATAGACGTTCAGAACAGGTATTTTTTATATGTTTGCAGGTACTGTGTGATACAAATAATAAATAATAAATAATTTTACATCCTCATTCTCTTTTTTACTCCAAACATAAGCAAAAAAATATTTCACATATTTTTTTGTTACCTTACTTAGTTTCACAAGCAGACAAGATAGTTTAGTTTGAGTTTTTCCACAAAGTCTCCTTTTCATTTTGATATAATCTTACGACAGCCTTTTTTCACACCTAGTTTTCATCGTAGTTTTACTTGTAGTCGACGATAATAACCTCGCTAGCGGGCGATATAATAAACATAATGGATTGATCAATATGATCTGATCCCTGGCAACAATACACTATACTGGGAAAACGTGTAAGAGGAAGGAAAGCTCAAGAAAGAGAGTCATATAAAGTAATATAAAGTAATATAAAGTCATATAAAGTCATATAAAGTGTCGATGCTGCTGGTCTGGTTCAGGTCTGGCCTACTGTCTGCTGGCCTCCCTGCCGCCTTGGTACGGACTCTTCTCCGCCTTCTTCCCTGTCATCATGTACTTCTTCCTGGGCACTTCCAGACACATCTCCGTGGGTAAGGGCATGTGTGTGTGTGTGTGTGTCTGTGTGTGTGTGTGTGTGTGTGTGTGTGTCTGTGTGTTGCCAAAGCAGTTAGTGTGAAGTCACAGTCATTAGTGTTTTACAGTGTTCTCTCTCTCTCTCTCT
>OMOT01078993.1:0-11010 GCA_900312575.1 Acanthochaenus luetkenii
GATTATGTTGATGTCCTCATCTGTAGTTCTACCAAACTGCCAAAAGATGTCAAGACATGACCGAGTATTGTTGAGGAGACGTAGGGACAGGTTATGCAGAACTCTCTATAAAACAAGCCTGCCATCACGGAGAAGCATGTGGATGGACTCAGAATGAAACTGAAACTGTAAGTAAACAATATGTGTTGCTTTTGATGACAATTGCATTGAAAATGTATGAAATAACGAGACATAAAAACAAAATCTGCCACACGGACACTTGGATGCAAAGTTTGGCTGTGTGTTTGCTCTGGAGCTGACAGGAGTTGTTTAGCTTTGACTATTGATTGCTTGCCATCATTTGAAAGGGTAGAGTGTCTAGTTTCATATGATACCTCACACGGCGGCATTGAGTGAGTGGATCGTTCTCCAAGCTGCGTTGTAGTGCTACTGCCTCTTCCATTCCAATATCTTGTATTTTGGAACTCAAACATTTGGATGACTGCCTATCAGCTTTTGCTTGGACCAAATGCACTTGGGAGGATTGTTTTTGAAGCATTACATCCCCATTTACAAACCAAAATAATGTTTTACTAAAATTATATTTTCGACAATAACTATCGCTATCGAGACGACGGACCCGCTGGGCTTAAGGGGTTAATCCAGATATTTTCATACTTATTATCTATACATTTCTATTTATGTTCTACCATTGAAATTATTGGTTGCATATATTTATATGACACCCATTTGCTCTGCTCTCTATTTGCTGTATCCTGTTACTATTTGCTGCTGAAACAGCCTGATTTCCCCACAGGGATCAATAAAGTTTCATCTAACCTAATATTAATGGCAGATTGATTGACAGGGACGATGTGAGAGTTACTTTACATTGGTCAACCTCTTTGTCTTCCTTACTGCTGAGCTTTCGTGTTAGTCTGAGGCTTCTGCATGTAACTCAAGCAACAAATGAGTTAGATAATGTGCGAATCAACTGAGTGGAATCATGGGTAAGTCACCTTTATAACCACTGCATGGGCCCCAATCATGCACATTACTGAGGACTTAGTGATACTTCCCTTATACATTTTTTCTCAATTTATTTGTTGCCAATTCCTAATGTGTTCCACGATCCCTGTCGTTGCGCTGAAAAAGGAGAGAAAATGAAGATGACGTAATTCTCTTGAAGCTGATTGGCCAAAAGACTCGACTCACCGAATATGTTTTATTGCAACGAAGATCACGACATGAAACGGTATCTGGTCTCAGGCCAATCGATGGGAGATTGTGCTGACTGGCCACGTATTCCCCCCAAAACAAAACAAAAAGTATTCGGATGAACACGATTTACGTGGATGACATATTTTGGTTCAAACCGGCGATTTTGAAATATTTGTTGGATCACCTTGATGTCTCAAAGCCAAAAATTGGAAGCGTTTACGAAAGTGATACACAGAATATGTTTTTCTCCCCCCTTTTAACAGTTAATTTCAAGTAAAGTTACCCTTAAATGGATTTTGTAGTGGCACTAGTGGGCCTTTCAAAGTTTGAAAAAAATGTCTGTGGTGCATGCCTCTGGACAGCCCTAGCGATAATGTGTGTAGGTTGTTTTGGGGGGGATGTGTTTGCATCCCTAATATTTGAGTGAGAGTGAGAGAGAGAGAGAGAGTGAGAGACACACACACACACACCACTGGATTCAAACAGTTGATTTTGGCTGATAGGTGACTAGTTTACATTGATGGCTTCCACAGGGACAAGCTGAAGAACACATAACATTACTAAATGGAATATTTTCATAGTTTTTGTTCATACCGTCTCATGGAAAACCTTGAGGACAGAGAAGGCAGCCTGCTTCTTATCCTTGTCGACAATATTTGTCAGGGCTTTGTCGTACACAGAGTCATAGAAGTTGATCATCTCCTTCGACACCTGACACAGGAAAAGAGCTGCTGTAAAGCACTGGCTGAGGAGTTCAGCCTCGACTCCTCACTTAGGGCGGTTTCACACCCGATAGTCCGCTTCTTGGTTCGCACCAGAATGATATTGTTTAGTTTTTCAGCTGGTTCGGTTCCCTTTCACACCTATTTGTTTGCTCTGGTCCGAATCAGTCGATGGGTTTGTGAAGAGAACCAAATTTCAGCTGCACAAGCCATGTGAGAACGTCTCCTCACGACTCCACGTATGTCTGTGATTACTCGTTATGCTCGCATGTTGTGAAATGCTCGTCTTCCTCAACCCATAATGCACAGAGTTGCTGGCTACGGGAGCTAGTCCAAAAATGCGCAGTACTTTCTGCAGTTGGGTCGGGCCAAGACCAGTTTGGAAGCGGACCGAGACCACCTCTCAACAAGGTCTTGGTCAACTTCCAAACAAACTCTGGTGCGCACCTGAGTACGATTGCTGTGTTCTCACCTGCCCAAAGGAACCGCACCAGGGGGTGAAATGCACTAGAATGCGATTCAAGCGGACTAAACGAGGCAAGTGTGAAAGCGCCCATAGTTACATTAGTTGGGGTCATGCTCGCCTTAAAACACATGGATGAAAAATACTGGAAAAAATGTAGCATAAAAAGTACAAATAAACAAGTCATTTGCATTTACTCGGGTTTGGGTTCATCAAATTAAATACCAATATTCTTAAGACCTTTTTATGCTACCTGGAATTGAATTTAAGACAAATTTAACAAACCAATATAAAGAAATAGAAAAGCTGGCAAAATCTGACTATTTCCACTTTAACATATAGTTCTGAAACTATACATGAGCAGTATAAGAAAAAGAACCCCAGGACATGATGTTCAACATGTTTGTCATATTGTATTAACCCTGTTCTGTATTAATCTAAGAGTGGGTCACGCATGTGGGGAAAACTTACTGTGATCAATTGTAGGTGCAAGTAATGTAATACAACATAAGAAAATCACATCTTTTGGTGAAACTACACAATTCATGGCATTAGCCTTATTTAAGTTCCCTTACTTGCAAACTCTGCTTTGACTAGATATCACTGAGTCTAAAGAGTCTGGCAATACCTCCATCTAATCTTATAGTCGCATGAAAATCTAAAATAAACCTGTCAATACATGAGGAAAAAACATGACATCTAAAGACTGTATATAAGACATTTAAATACTTTGTATGGCCTTAATTTAAGAAAATGTAAATTTTAAGGACCTGTGGATACCCTGTATTGCTTTTGGACACAGGTTCTGGAATACACCTTACTTGGATTTGGTTGGGCTAGGTTCAAAATTTCAGGCCCAAGTCAAGCACTAGTGTAAGGGTGTGTGTGTGTGTGTACGGGTGTCCTACAGTATCTTTGTTCATGAAGCCCCAGATGCCGGCTGCAACCTCACAGGCGAACAAGATGACCAGGCAAGCAAAGAACTGCAGGAAAGAACAGAAACCTCCATCAACTCAACTATTTTAAGTCCTTTGACACATGCTTGTGATAAAGGGCTATATAAATAAATTAACTTCAATTACATTTTGGAACATTTGGAATATATATTATGTTAAGGCCTAAATGTTTTAAATTACATCATATTACTCATTAGAACAAATAGGCTACACATGGCAGTCAATAATACTACCAATGACATCCTACATTACAACATTCTAAATACATAGACCTATATAATGCAATCACATCATAATAATTAGCATTTGCAAATACATAAAATTGCACATATCAATAAATGCAAAACAATGTTCGATATATCTTAAACCTAAAATGGACTTCAAAGGCACTTCTGAAAGTTTCAATCATGACTAAGATGACACACTAATCTAACTGAATCTTTTTGTGCCCCTTCATCATTCTGAGTTTTGTGAACACATTGGACAAAATTAATTGTTCAACTGGTTTGAGGACAAGATGAGGTTTAATTTGACTGGTTGAGGGCAATATGGGGTTCTGCTTAATTATTATTGACTGCCAGAGGCAGTACTTAACACTGGATATCATCCGTCTCATGCATTCGCAGGTCAAGTGTTCATACCAACAAAGTCATGTGTGACCCAGGATGATGTGGCATTATCAGCCCCCCAGGCTAACTGGTCCAGTCATCCAGAAATTTGTCCCTTCCGTCTTCTCGCAGATTCGAGGTCAGAATTAAACTCAAACTATTGAGACTAGCTTGTGGCTCTAGGTATTAGAAGCCTTGTAACCAAAAGATTGGAGCTACAGCTTTCTCCCGAGGCTGCGACTTGCCAAACTTTCCGATTTTCTATCTTCCACCAGAGTGGTGTTTTTGTTGGGTCTCTGCAAACACTAGGCTGACGATTGCTACAGCTGCCAGCACTAGCAGTGCATCAGCTCTGGTGGCTCTGGTACGTACCATTGTTACGTTACTTGTGCTTTATACACTGCAATCTGGGAACTGTTTTCTGTTACCCTGTAGCGCAAGCTATCACCAGGCATAGATAATCTCTGCTCACAACAAGTTAAGCTGGAGATACGCATGGTCCTAGCATGCTTGGGGCTGGACAAGGTCCTGGTGGTGGCCACTTCCACGAGTGCCTTCTTTAGGGGAGCTTCACAGTCTTCTGCCTTCAGAGTATGGCTCTCAGAGCCCTATATCGAGGAGCTTCAGAGGTACTGGCTAGATCCCTCTCACCACACCAGTGACAGCAGGGCCTTTGTCACCATGCACCAGGCAGCTATGGACTGGACCGTATGCCTGCTGTGGAGCAGTCTATTGCCTCTTTAATTGTCTCCTCTGATTAAGTCTTACGGCCTGCGCTGTGTCCCATGCCTCAGTGTCACATTACTGACAACCTGCTCACAAGGACCAACAACACTGCTGCCCGAATGGATCGCATTGGGAACTCTCTGTCCCACCTCATATTGGCCCTCTCCCAGTCCTTGCAAGCCTCAGGGGCATACTCCTCTGCCAAGAGCCTTAGTGACATGTCAGTGCAGACATTTGCCTACATGACAAGGGAGTTTGGCAGTCTCATGTCAAAATAAACACTGGCCCGCCGCTTAGTATGGCTAGCACAGTCTCTGCTTTTGGATCTATGTAGGTGGGTCCTCTGCTCTCTCCCTGTGGTCCCAGGTGAGATGTTTGGTCCCACAGCTCAGCAGGCGCAGCATGCAGGCTAATCAAACCAGGTGGCAGTTCGCTAGTCTGTTCATTGGTTTAGCACACACATTGTGGAGCACACAGAGCACATAATTATGCTGGAGCTCCACAGCGTGTTTCAGGCACACAATAATTTACTGCCATTTCTGAAGGGCTGGCATGTCCTCATTCAGTCGGAAAAAACCTTGACCATTTTCCATATAAACAACCAGTATCAGGTCTGTTCAGTCCCTGCGGGTGGTATGACAGCTCATATTATGGGCCTTACCATGACTGGTGAGTCTCAGGGCCACCTATCCACTGGACCTGCAAAACAATGTGTCAAACTTTCTCTCCCTCCAGAAACCTCCCGCAGGGGAATGGAGGCTCCACCCAGAGGTCATAGACATGATCTGGCACATATACGGCAGGGCAAAGGTAGACCTCTATTCATCAGAGGCCTCAACACATTGCCCCATCTGGTTCTCCCTGAGGGAGACAATCAGGGACAAGATATACTGGCCCACGCCACCTCATCCCTGGCCACACCGCCGCTTTTATGCTTTTCCACCGGTCCCCCTGATTTGGCGGATGCTACACAAGAAGGAAACCACAGATGCTGTTGGGGCCCCGTACTGGCCAGGGAGACCCTGGTTTCCCCATGCTACACAGGCTTTGCAACAGGTAGCCATGGCCCCTGCCATGGCATATTAGAGAGGGGAACCAGACAGTGGGGTCACACAGCCGTGTTACCCGTGTTTTAAAGGGGGCTCACCCCCCCAAATTAATTAGAGTTCCCTCATGGGACTTGCCATTGGAGCTTGAAGGCCTCTGCCAACCCCCTTTTGAACCCTTGGGGCAGTCTGAAACGAAATGGCTGTCTGCCATGATGAGATTTATTTGACTGGTTTGAAGACAAGCTGAGATTTTATTTTACTGGTTGATGACAAGCTGAGGGTTTATTTGACTAGTTTGAGGACATAATTACATTTTAATTGACTGGTTTAAGGACAAGATTAGGTTTAATTTGACTGGTGTGACTCACAGTTCCCAGTAGACACTGGGACTCCTGGATGGCACCATAGCACCCGAGGAAACCGACAACCATCATCACTGCACCAACAGCAATCAGGATATGGACACCTAGAGAGAGAGAGAGAGAGACCTAAAAACTGAGGCAATTGGAAAAGGTTGTCATAAATATGAATTGTTCGCGTTCGTTTGTGTGCTAAAAGTGTGACTGTGAGACCTGTTTCGCCATGCCATGTATGTGTATGGGGAGAGAAATCAACACGATTTTGGATTATCAAGTTCTACTCTACGGAGCAACTATTGAAGATATCTCGTCAATATTTGGAGTTATTGGAGTATCATGGCAAGGTAACTATATAACCCAAACCTCTGCCAAACTTCCATGATGCTTTAAAGCCTGTAAAAGGTGACTAAAGTTGCAACTATTCCCCACACTATTTCAACATATGATTGAGTGCAATAACCCCTGATAAGACAGCAGGGGGCACAATGTTGTTATACGACAATAGGATGAAGTGAGTCATGTTCCTATCACATTCACAGGAAGTTGCTCTTCATTTCTACAAGGCGCCTGCCCCATTACAACCTAGTCCTTATTTTCTACATTATGTATAAATACACTCATCTAGCAGTGTCTGCAGAAACCTCCATGTGCTTTCCTGTCTTGTGTTATCAAATCCATGCAAGGTCAAGGTCAACTTTATGTATATAGCACATTTAAAACAAACCGAAGTTGCACCAAAGTGCTTTACAGTACAAAGAAGCAGACAAATATAAAATACAACATAAAATGCACAAATAAATGCAATACAACAGGACTAGGGATGTATGGCTTTACAAGCCTCAAAAAGCCAATGAAAACAAGTGAGTCTTCAGTCGTGACAATCTCTAAGGTCTGGGCAGACCGAATTTGTAGTGGCAGACTATTCCAAAACTACGGGGCAGCCACCGCAAAAGCTTGGTCACCTTTAGTCTTTAGCCTAGACCTTGGGACATCTAAAAGTACCTCATTTGATGACCTCAGTGCTCTAACTGGGGTACGAACACGGAGAAGTTCAGCTAGGTACTGAGGGGGCTAGACCATCCAATGCCTTAAAAACAAGCAGAATTTTTAAATCAATCCTGAAGCAAACAGGAAGCCAGTGCAGGCTAGCTAGCACCGGTGTGTGTGGTCATGCTTCTTTGTTGTCAAGTGGCGCACAGCAGCGTTCTGCACTAGCTGCAGAAGTCGCAGGGAGAGCTGGTCTAGACCCACATACAGACCATTACAATAGTCCAACCTGGATGAAATAAAGGCATGGATAACCCTCTCGAGGTCATTGGGAGAGGGGTAGGGCTTTATTTTGGACAGGAGCCTCAACTGAAAAAAGGAGATTTTTACTACAGAGCCAATTTGTTTGTCGAATTTAAAAGCACTATCAGAGACTTTTGATAAAGGAGCGATTTTTGGCAGATTAATATTTGACTGTAAAATGTGTAGGGACAGTGCAAAAGTAATCTGGGTGTGACCCCCTGACACTTCAACAGCCATAAACGAAAACCCATTATGGGCTTCAATGAAGCAAATGTTCCCAAAAAAACGAATGTGCATTTTAATGAAGTCAAAACAGTTCCCCACAGGATCTCCACTCTACACACTAATCTGAGGATCTGTGATCAAACTTGTAACTCCGCTGCCAGGATGCTTCACCACAACTGGACACTTGTCTAGGCCTCCATTCACAGACCAATGGCACAGATACTACCAATAACATCAATCTTGTAAGCTGGTTTTTCTGTTATCCTTTATTTGTGTGTCATAGCTGTAGATGTATAGAATATATATGTGTGTTAACAAGTAAAACTTGTGCACAGGAATCTGGCTCATACGATTTGCATTTATAGAATGACAGCAAATAATTAATTCCTTCAGATTAATTAATTAAATGTGCTATGTTGTAATAGGCCCTTTAGCAGAGCCTAAGTGATCCCTTACCTTAAATCACCCTCCATTTGCTACAACTAGAAGGAAAAGTGTGCAGCATGTCAAGAAAGGAGACACTCAATTATGGTGTGAATAAGCTCTACCAGTTATGCTCCGATTTATTTTGCCTATGCTAGTTGCTAGTATTGTCGAGAGCTTTTTAAAGGTTTTACTACTTTATCCGCTTATTGGTTTTTACTGATATTAGTGGGTTTGTTTGTTTCCGTTTTTTGTTGTTTTTTGGCTTTTACTCTGTTATAACATTACCTACACTACCACGCAAATCACGGCCGGGTTTACTGTGTTTTATTTACCTGGACTGTATCTATCCGTCGCTAGCTTAGCCAGGTTTGTTTTTAGCCTGGTGGCTAAGTTAGTCGACAGTCCCGGCAACAAACAACTATGGCTGTGTGTGGAGTTTACCAGATTGCCTATTCACAGCTGGAAATGGATATTACTGGCCTGGAGGTTGAACTAAAAAAGAAGGACGAGCTAATCCTGGGCTTTTCAGCCATCGCGACGGCCCAGGCAAAACATCTGTCGGCCCTGGGCTCCTCTGGCTGCGGCAATCCAAGCACCTTTCCACCCCTCTCCCCCGACTGTTCAGCCTCGGTCCCGGATAACGACACCACTCTCCCATGGTCAGGCTCCATTAGCACCGGGGTTCAACCGATTCCCTCTGCTGGCTTCTCGACCCTGAGGAATGACATTTGGCCCAGCCTTGGAGCTAAAACCAAGACTCAAGCCTGCTCAACTCCGTCCCAGAGCCTTGGGCCCTGGTGAAGAACAGAAAACTCCGGGGTGAATGCCGGCTCCAGACGCACTCTCCCGAAGTCCTTAAACTGGGGAATAAAGTCCAAATCCTAAAAAAATCCACCATCTCCAGTACGTCCCATACTGGGTGGCTGTCCTTCCTCTACCTCAGCTGCTGCCCCCGGTTTGTCGGGCTCTGCCTTCACTTCCAGTCGGCCCAGCAAGGACGTTAGAAGCAAACGTCGTCGCTGCCGCTCTCCCACTGTCCTTGTGGTCGGCTCAGCCGCGGTTCCCAAAGCCAGAACATTCTGCTACCCAGGTGCCCACGTCCAGGACATCAACACCACTGTTCCAGATCTCCTACAACAACACCCCGCTGCTTCCACTGTCATTGTTCATATCGGAATGAACAACATTAAATTTCAACAATCCGAGAAACTCAAAGACGACTTTGCTTGCCTTGTGGTCAACCTGCTGGCCACTGGCAATCAATGCGTCATCTCCGGTCTACTACCCCCTCCTCGTTTTGGGGATTTAAAGTTCTTCTGCCTGCACCAACTGCACATTTGGCTTAACGGCTACTGTAAAATCAAGGACATCGTTTTTTGTATATAACTTCACCTCTTTCTTGAACCGGTCTGAACTATTTAAACATGACGGTCTTCATCCCAATCAAGGAGGATCACGTCTTTTATCCATGAACATCGAACTGGCTCTACACTCCTGTAAGTATTCCTGACTCCCACAAAGTCCTGAATCTGATATTGGTCTGCCATTGCCTTTAAGTACAGCCACATCATTCCTGTAAAAAATTTCTAAATCCCTGTTCACATCAGTAGTAGAATAATTAATCACTGCTTAGACCGCTCTGTAAACATCTCAAATCTAATCTCTGTACCAATTCATTCACTACCTGCATTAAGACCAGCCACAAAACAACTTAAGCTAGCCCTTTTTAATGCTAGATCTTTAGCTAATACGTCTTTTAATTAACAGCTTGATTAGCTCCTATGAACTGGATTTCTTATTTGTGACTGAAACGTGGCTAGACAAAGAAAGCAAGGCACCGATCCTTACCGAGTCAGCCCCCCTCCCCCTAATTTTAGAAGCTTAGATGCTGTTAGAACACAAAAAAGGGAGGTGGAATAGGGATTTTTTTTTATTGTAAGCAGGTATCATTTGGAGAATTGTTATCATTTGAATATCTTTCAGCTATTTTTGAACGCTCCCCTCAAATTCTTTTTAATAATTGTATATAGACCACCTCAGTATTCTGCTATCTTTTTCAATGAACTCCTGAGCTTTTTTTCCATTATTACCACTGAATTTGACAGTTTAATCATTGCTAGCGATTTCAATATTCATGTAGATAACTCAGAGGACAACAGAACCAAAGAACTCTGTCTTGTTGGAAATTTCTGGACTTCAGCAACATGTGAAACATCCAACTCATAATCAAGGTCACATTCTGGACCTTATCATCACCAAAGGTCTAAACATTTTTAATGTTATGGTAACTGACATTGCCTTATCGGACCATCCCTGCATATTCTTTGATATGTCTACTTCTCCTGTTATTCAAAATATATCAGAAACTATTACAAAACGACATATCAGTGAAAATGTCCGCGACCCGACGGTAAGCGGTTGAAGATGGATGGATATCAGTGAAAATACTAATGCACTGTTTATGGAGGGCATCTCCTTGGCACCCACCACGACTTCTATTTCGTCCTCAGTTAATGACCTTCTACATGATTTTAACTCAAAAATCGCAAAAGCTATTGATGCTATTGCGCCTATTAGGATCAAATCCATCTCTGGTAAGCAAAAAGCTCCCTGGAGAACTGCTCCATCTGTAAAGACCCAAAAAAGGGAGTGTCGTAAAGCAGGGCGCAGATGGAGAAATTCAAATCTCCAGGTCCATTATGATATCTATAAAGATAATCTTCAAATCTACAATACAGAAATAAGAAGCGCAAGACAATATTTTTTCTCCAAGATCATTAACAATAACATCAATAACGCACGTATCCTTTTTAAGACTTTAAGACTAAGATTGTTGATAAGTTAACAAATCCAAGTCATTAGCTTCTCTATGTCAGGCACAATAAACATGTCACCTTTATTCCCAGATCAGGCTACAAAATTGGGTTGGACTTTCAGGCACTGTCTTAAATTGGTTTAGATCCTACTTACAGGACAGAAACTATTA
>OMOT01078999.1:8520-19049 GCA_900312575.1 Acanthochaenus luetkenii
CCCCCGCTCCAATATTCTGCCGAGGCTAAATGGGATTTGAATTTGCGTGGCTTGGACCACCGCCACTGGAAGCCTGTGATTTGTTTCAATGACAGGGCCTATTATTGAGGTTGTGCATTGATGTAGGCATACAGTATGGTAATGTCCACCCCCCTCACCCCACCTCGGCCCTCTTGGTGGAGGGCCTTCTCATTCATATGATGTAAGCCACTGAGACAAGGAGGAAGCAGTAAAAGGAACAGGCAATGGGAGGACACATTAATATGGAAATCAGAGGACGTGTGTGTGTGTGTGTGTGTGTGTCTGTGTGTGTGCGTATACGGGCATGTGTGTGTTGCTTATTGCAAACGCTCATTCTAAAAGTAGGTCTGAAAATCAGTTTTCAGAAAAGTAGGATTAACATTTTGAAGTAGCGTTTGCAGGAAAAAAAATGCACCATGACACTGCATTACTCCAATTGGGATAAACATGCATAATGCATGGATGCGCACGTGCACACACACACACACACATTACATACATACATCCATACTACATGCATACAGTATATGAATCCATGAAGCCACTAGAACAGTGTCTGTTACACTACAGGTAAAGCTTGATCATACAATAAGTGGAGCAAAAGGACATGTTGACGATATCCTTATTCATGGCTGCTGGTCGTCCGGGGACAGTTGATGCGTTTTCTCTGGCATTTATTATTTACAAAGAAAGCCCGGGGCCTTAATGAGCTCTAATTAAACACTGGAGACTGAGAGATGAGTGGCAGAAAACATCGCAGCATGTGACAGACATCTGGTGGGAGATAAGCGAGCGGGCGTCGGCAGAGCCGGATAGAACCGTACCGCGGCAGCGGAATAACGCCGGGGGTCGTTTGAACCTGCACTTGAACCTGACTTTCAAACTCTGTCAATCAAGCTGGCTACATCTGGCATGGTCCACATGGCGAGGGCTTGGAGGATTGGAGCACTGTGAGGGCCGTGTGGAGCGTGTGTGTGTGTGCATGTGTGTGTGTGTGTATGTGTATATGTGAGGGATTGGATGACTTAGTGTGTTTGTTTGCACACGTGTGTGCAGCCCAAATGCATGCGCTTATTTGAACAGCAAGAGTGCAATGTAAACATTTAAAGGGGCAATGAGTAAGATTTTTACTGCTCCACAGCACAAAATGACCATAATATATCTGTTAGGGGTTGATAAGGTTATTGATCAATACCAATGACCCAACGATTACCTCGCCACGTGCTGTTGCCACAAGCGATCACAAGTATTATTATCAAAGTATTTTGCATAGTCATATATTACCTCTTCACAAGACGCTTCCGTTGGCTCTCTGCTCTTATTAGCTAGCTTACTTGTCTCTATTGCGAAATTATGACTTTATTGTTTATGTCAATTACAGCCCACTGTAACTCAAGGGGCGGATTGCAATTCATACTTGTCACCAATAGAGGTACTAGATACAGATTACTTTCGATTACTTGATGTCCCTTTTATAGGAGTGTCGTGTATTTAACTGAACCGGTGAACTGCTGACATACTGCTATTGCTCACTGTGATCACCCGATGCTATCATCAATACAAATCTGCTTCACAGTGAAGCAAATATGTGAATGAGAATTGACATTTACATACGTTATTTAGCTGACACTCTTACCGGGAGTGACGTACAAAGAGTGAGACGCTAGGGGTTCAGGTTGTCTGGCAGTTGCAGGAATCAAACCTGTGTTATCGGATGGTCTCTCTCTCACTTGGCCATGCTGCTGCCGCCTCTTACGGCAAGCATAGTTACGTTACAGTAAGAGAACATTCGCACAAATCACCATCTTATTTGAGACGTCATTGGTGTGAACAACATTGGCATCGAACAGCATCCTTTGCAACTCGTCAAGTCAATCCCGCCCACTCAATAAAGAATTGGCAAGAAAATGAATCGAGCTATTCCATAACATCATTTACTTTAACACCGAAAAGGAATATTGATTTATTTCCATGTGCTGCTTTACATCCTGTATTAGAAATGTATATGCTGAGAGAGAGACACACAGAGACAGCGAGGGGACTATTTCTTTACCATTTTGCCGTTTGAAGGGAAACACAGAATGTGCAAACAAGGGACGGATATCATTCAAATGTCAAACTGTGGTTGAAATCAGGAAAGCGAAATGTTCAAGCACATTATACAGTAGACTACATGGTGCAATTTCCACTACACCGCGTTATCGTGAATTCTCAAGAGCGACCACTGGAAAAGCCCATAGATATCCTCAAGATGTTGATCTATGTGGTTCAGTGTGATGCTCGATATGCCAATGCACCGAAGAGCGCTTCCAATTTAGATATTTTTAAAGGAGCCTTTGAAGTGCGCGCCAGAGTTCAAGTGTGTGATACAGTGTATTCCCACCAGGAGGGGGAGATACAGGGTTTAGTCTGTGGCCTGAGGGGAACATTGGGGAGCATAAAAACAACATTCAAATGTTTTATACCTTATCTGAAACGACGCTTTGGTACCTGGACTGCCTTTGAATAAGTCCCATGTATACCTTAAAGGGAAGGTTTCGGGATCTTTAGAGGTCTACCTGACTGATCATTAATCATGACTCAATAGATATATATGCGCCGCCGTTTTTGGCTCTGAGAAATTGGCAGCTGATTTTAGCATTCGTCAGCAATGCGAGTGTTAGCAAAGACAAAGCGATGGATGGAATGAAACAATCTCTCTTAACGTGGAAAGCAAGCCGTCCTATTTAGTTCCATAAGCCTGCAGTAATGTCAACATTACATATTGTATCGTAGCGTGTTAAGAGAGCAATGGTTTCAACCCCTCCTGGTTTGCACACGAATTGATTATACCAACAGAATCCGATTGGCAATTCCTTCAAGACAAAAAATTAGTGTGAAAATTGTAAACAACCCAAATGAAACATGTTTACATGTCCTTGTACTGTGATCAATAAGTCTTCCTTCTAACAATCCAGAACCTTGCTTTCAAAGATGCAAAGTGTGGGATTACCTTATTATATCAACGTGAAATTAATGACATATTATAAAAGAAACGATTGCCTTTGCAAATTTTAATTTGGCATTTAAATTTGACCCAATTTGGCTAAATTAGCTGAAGACTCAGAGGAAATCCCTACCAGCAGACTGGTTATTAATCAAAAGGAGCAGGGAGGTGAAATAATTCATTATGCTGCTAGAAAGTAGCTCACATGGGCAATAGAACATAATGCTAATAGTCATTAACACAGTTCAGTGGACAATGATATGTTGCATTTACAGATACCTGCTCACTCATTCTATGCTACCAAAGGCCTAAAATGTAAAAATGAATATTGGTTCCCCCTAGATGAAGAACACATCTTCTACACCACTCTTATTTACAGGGCAATTGGAATTTCTTACCTATTTGAGTACATACATATACAAAATAAATATACACTCAAAAATATTTGAAACAACATCTAGACAGCTAACCTGCTGACTGGAAAACATAGATTGTTTTTTACAATCTCCCACCCCTAATATCTTGTTAACTAATCTACCGGTAAGTATCAATTGAAGATCACTTGTATGAGATGCCTCGTACCTGTTCAGTTTCATACAAATGTTACGTTGTATGATGTATGTTCTATGTCTATTGATGTGACGTGAGGTCACTGAGGTGTTAGCTATTGGGTATCTGAATTTAAAAAATAAAAAGAAAGAATATCAGGGGCAAACATCGATCTTGAGGTGCACAGCACACCTCACATAGGATCTGTGGCTGTGTTGGGTGGTGGTTGTTTTAAGCTTGAGTTGGTCTCAAAGGTGAAATACTGGGGGAAAAGACGGCGCGAATGAGCGAGAAACAAGAAAGATAAGGAAGAAAAAGAGAGAAACGGTTGGGGAAAAATAGAGAATGAAATGGGGGATAGAGAGAAATAGCACATTAGCACATATGGATTAGCTGCCTCTCATTCCCAGGCCCTGCTACAGCGCCGCGGACGTGGCGCTCTGACCGAGCAGCCAGCCAGTAGCGGTCGTGTCTTAATTAACGAGCAGACATCTGATCAATAAGTGAGGAACGATGGAGAGGGAGACGTGAAAGGTGGGACAGCCCGCGCGGTTCAAGGTTTTTGTTTTCCGTTGATGTGGAATAACATTAGAAATCAATAGCGCGGCTCTGATGACTTTTCGCTCAGGAGAGGTGAAAGAAAGTTCTACCTTTTCCTTATTTCTTCTTTAACCCATAACTTTTCCATCACACACAATCGTTCCACGAGGCGATTTGTTACGCTGACTTACAGGGCATTGCGGTTCCGATCCTTGCTATTGGTCGCTTGTAATGAAATTACATTAATTGCGCTGTTGCAGCCATTGAGATAAGAAGAACGTCAGCTAAATGCCTAACAGCTACGGGTAGCTGGATCGGCTCAGTCTTCCCAATCTCTTCTTAAAATCCATCTTCATGAACTTGCTTTCTGTAACAACTCTTTGATTCTTAAAGGAAAGATCCGCCCTCGGATACTCCGCGATATATCATCCATCTGTGACCTTCCAGGTGTTATTTTGTGTTGTAAATTACTTTTCTTGGTGTACCAACTTCCCCTCAACCTGCCTCGTCTATTTTTCCTTCCATTAGTGATTTCCTACATTTCTGTTTCCCCCAGAGAACAGGTGTGAACTTCAGCTGTGGGTTATACGTGTAGGTGGAGCGAGCAAAGAGAGCGTCTTTCCAGTCAAACCTTACTCAAAACTCAACATGTCTTGTGGCTGCATTGCATTCTGGTCTATTGAGGCTAATGTGGGTGGAGAAATTGGTCTCCCAGTATGATTGTTGAACGTTAGTGAGTCTAGAAAGAAGACCTTACTCTTTGATTCTGAGGGACTGACAACAAAACTTGACGTTTACTGTTATATTAGATATCTGAAATAATATCCTGCTTTCAAACACAAACTCTATTCTAGAAGCGCTGGAAATATCTCGATGTGACGTCACGTCATCTACCAGTTATACATGAGAATAAGAAAAATATACTACCAAACAACAAAATGGACACAGAAATGCAAGGTACATTGCCAAAAGCTGATTTTGTGGCATTTTTAAACAGTGTTAAAATGTGGCTTTTCCCTTTAATTATTTGTCCTTATATAATAGTGACTATTTTATTATGGACACATTTTTATGTAATCTCTTGTCTTTTATCTTTGTAAAGCACTTTGCAAACCTTGAAAAGCTACTATACAAGTACAATTATTTGTAGTAATTTTGTCATTATTAAAACAGAAATGTAAAATTAGGTTATGGCTCATGGCGTGGCTCATTTGTGGATAAATATTGTTATGGAACCCGGCTATTTGTGGTTTTAGCATGATTCCCGCTACTGAATTCATAAATACATTTGGACATTTAAGTGGCGTATCTGTATCCGTCCAAGGCCAGAGCCCTGACATCACACTCACGAACATATCCGCAGGTTACCTGACACAGCAATTATTCAGCTGTGCGTGACTGAAAGTTTATCAGTGTTTGTGGAGTATTCTGGAAATTCTCGGACAGGATGGTCATTCTGTGATAAGGCGTTCACATTTGGCTGTAGCCAGAAGGCTGCTGAGACTGGTGGAAACTCTAATCAGTCTCTCCCCACCCGCCTCCATCACCCCCTTTCAAGTGAATTACTGATCCACCTCTGGACAGAAATCGCATGTTTCTTTTATTTTCTTTCTCACTGCAAACTTTTGGTGGAAAATTGAATTTGATGCCCAAGGGCAGGATGGAAAATTGGGCAAAATAGCTTATTTTCCCCCATCCCACCTTTTGCTACTCTTTCTAATGAATGGCAAAATAAGATATCTGCGGGAGATGGTATTCTGTATCAGGCCTGGCAATTTAGAACCCATCAATTCATGTTTAGAGCACGAGTGTAAATATTGGAAGAATATGCCTGACTGAGGAACATGTATCCGTCTGATGAAGTGGGAATATCACATGCCAACCTTATGAAAGACTGTTTTGGCATGTGATCAATACATCATCAAGTATTGTAAATATTTAGCTGGTTATGACAGCTCACGTTCAGCGATTTTGTAACAAGCAGTCAAAGCTGATAAAGAAAATACAAAAATTAAATACGACTTGAGATCGAAGTAGATCCTCAGAATGTGTGTTAGTCAAAGCAAAACCCTGTATCTCGCTCAAACATGAAACCTCATGGATGAAATCATACATCCACTAATTATTAAACAAGGCGAAGGCTACATTTGTAACACAGCCTGCCAATTCAGAATGTGTCCAAGTTTCTCCTGCTTCACTGACGTGTCCCTGATGGTTGCCATTTAATCAGCCGCAAATGCTCTTAATTACAAGATTAGTCTCCTACCAATTAGCCAACGCGCTAATGGTTCTAATCAGCCATTGAAGTCGACTGAATTCTAATTAGGGACTAACTGTTTCAATTCACCTAGGGCCCATCTGATGGGTCATTACCAACCCAGTTATCCTCATATAAACCGACTGCAGCGAGCAACACGGGTCCCATTTGGAGAGCAGCTGTAGAGCTTTTATGACCATCAAGCGGACCGTTTCCATGCATCATGAAATGACAATGTTTCCAATCCCTGAAAATCACGGAGGCCTTCTGATGGCTCAGTGATGGAAACATGATATACACTGCGACTCTCAAAGACATCTTTACTGAGACATGTAACTGAACTGTTACTTCCACCAAACTGTGAAAATGAGTGCGTTGTGCTTCAGATTGCAAATAAGTCAACAATGCAATTGGTTGAGTGTATTTAATCAAGGAGACGCTGGAGGATATTTGAGTTTACATGCAATTCATGTTTGCCTGCGGTCTTTCGACCTCTTTGGACTCGGTTAAGTTAATTGATTGAAAAGGAAAAAACTTTAAGCAACATTAAGTATACGCATGCGAATGTCGTTTATTTTAATTCAACTTGAAAGGACAATGACGTTTTAAAGCAAAATGTTGTATTACTGTAAGTAAATGAATCTCTCACACTGCATGACGCAGTCATTTTGATATTATATTATGGGATTATGAGACTGCAGTGGAATCTTGTGTGAGTGTCTGTGATAAAAATGCAGACAGACATCAAACTCTTCCCTTCACCACGCCCCACTAGAACAGGAAGCGCTCTCAACTCACTGTCCTTGTCAAGTTATGGTTATAATAAGTAATTTGGGACTTATGGAAGTACGATTTTTAAGCTCGCCTGACCTTCTATATGTTAGTTTGGGGGACAATGTTTATTGACTATTCATTTTCGATGCTCATTCAGTTTCATTCCGTTGTATCTGTGGCAGTTACCTCTACTGGTCAGTAGAAGGCGCTATCTATTCTGTGACTAAAATCGTGAATGGGCCTAAGCAGGTTGCCTTGGGTTCTCTTGATTGTTGCTTGTGTGATGTTGTCATCAGCTTAGCCTAGATGTTGGGAATTACTGGATATTGTCAATGTGCAGTTATCATACTTGGGGTTTGGTACTTTAAGCTGTTATGTTGGTCAGGTTCACAGACAAAAACGGGTTGCGAGCTTGAAACTAGCACTAGGCTAATTTTCACTTGTTTGGCTAAGAACATTGAAATAAAATCACAATTCACAAAGTCGCTGAAGTAAATCTCGATTTCATTAATTGGAACGAACCACGCTGACACTGGAAAAAAGGGTCTTACCTGCCCTGCACCTTGATGTCGGAGATGGCGTAGAAGTATCTAGACAGGTTGTTCTCGTCCACCATGGTGGCTCCAGTGGCTGGCTTCAGCAGCTTAATCCTCAGATCGGTGATGGTGAAGAAGTCCCTCAGGTTCTTGGTGGTGTCCAGCTGGCCGTACAGCGAGGCCATGTTGTGTAAACGAGGCCCGGCGAACAGGGCAAAGCGGTCCTTGATCTCGAAACGCACCGTCTTGTCGTTCTTCCAGACGTAGCCTCGAGAGTAGTCCTCAGTGCAGATGATGTCCAGCAGGGTGCGCTGGGTGAGCTCATAGACCATCTTGGGCTCCATGGTGAAGGCGTCCAGGCAGTCGGTGGCGTAG
Organism: Acanthochaenus luetkenii; assembly: GCA_900312575.1. Taxonomy (NCBI): domain Eukaryota; kingdom Metazoa; phylum Chordata; class Actinopteri; order Beryciformes; family Stephanoberycidae; genus Acanthochaenus; species Acanthochaenus luetkenii. Next base: position 16,559 of record OMOT01078999.1, read on the forward strand.
AACTGGTAAGGGGTCCAGGTCCGACCGTAGTCCAGCGACTTCTCCAGGACCATCTGCTCCGGCCGGCCCGACTCAAAGGTCAGGACGATGTCGTCGGTCAGCTCGATGGTCTTGTTCCATGACAGCGTGATGTTGACCTGGAGGGGCTTCGGGTATTTCTTCCATGAGGTGGACTGCCAAAACGTCGTGGGGTTGCGACCCTCAAAGTCAAACATCAACTCAGGGGGATGGGCCAGCTCCTCAGTGGTGGCATCACATTCATTGTTGCACATATAAGGATTCTCCTATAGAACAAATACAAATACATATATATATATATGTAAGTGCACAGACACATTAAAACAAGGATATACAAACATTTTGAATTGAAAACAATGCAATTGTGGGCTCAGAATCCCATATATCATGCACATTAGAAATAACCTTTTGCAAATAGTACCTCATTTGCATTTTACTCAGAGCTCTGAATGTGTACTTGTTGAATTTTAGTCCTTGCTGCATTTTAAAATAAAAGTTCAGCATAAAAGGTCAGTATCGAATTCATACTGCCAAACTAAAAACAATTCTCATTAAAACAGAGTACAACATTTTTTTCCCTAAGATTTTGATGATTGAAATAACAATGAGCAAGAGGTGTTCAACCTCAATTGTAGTGATCTTTTTGATAGTGTCGCACATTTGTGTACACCGGCACAATGTATCATGATGCAAGAAAGACATGAAAAGGAACACCTCTCCAAAACACAACATTCATGCAAAAGGAGATGATACACATTCATTGATTGTACAGCGGAGATGAAATTAAGCTTAACCGATTGGCAAGTGTGTCAGAGAGTGTATTAATCACTTTTGAGGTTTGACTATTTCAGTTTCCGTTGGATTGTATCAGAGAGCAGCGCTCCCTAGAAAACTGAGAGGTACGTAGCTTGACAGTGTAACGGAATCGATCGGCACGATGGGAAAAAATAGGAAAATAATGCCCAAGATAAAAATGACTGGAATTATCCTTTAAGGTAAAATGTTGGCAATTCAGTTTGGCTTTTTTTGTTTTGTACATTGGAACTCTGTTATGAACATTGGGCCAAAGGAACTGTAAAAAACGGTAAAGCTGATCTGTGTAATTTTACCCTCGTACCAAATGTACAGACCCGAAAGCATCTTCTAGGTTGACTGTTGGTCTGTTGGACTGGAGGACTGGAGGACTGGAGGACTGGAGGTTATTTTCAGAAATGCCTCTCATCCAATGCCTCACTTGGTCGACATCCTATCATGATTCTGTTACCGCACTCGATAGGATTGCAATCACGTTCAGGCCAGCGTGCGTTTTATAATCTGCACAAGCGACGCTGGCCCTACAGCTACAGAAGACACTGACCCCCCCCTCATCAACATCCCATATTCTCTTTCACCACCACTGCTGTCTACACTGCCACCCAAATTGCCAGTGTAATTGATATTCCTGTGCGGTATTTCAGTTGAGATGCGAGTGGAATCCCGATGAGTGTTTCTTATGAAACACGCAAAGGGACATGCATTTTTCATGGTCCTGTGTCTGCCCTGTGCCATCGACACCCACTAGCTCTGGGATGTGTGTGTGTGTATGTGTGTGTGTGTGTGAGAGCGAGAGAGAGAGAGAGATGAGATATCTGGTATTTATTTGTTTGTGCTCATGTGTGCGTGAGAGAGAGAGAGAGAGAAAGGAGAGAGAGAAAGCGAGGGAGCACATGATGCGCCCCAATTGACATTCCTCTCACCTCTGCTCCAGGAACAATGAGGGTAAGTGCTGATGAGATTCAGATCAACTGTAAAGCAGTTCGATAATCAGCAATCATCCGACACTCTACACAAAAAAATCATCTAAAGGTGAGAACAGCGCTATCTGCGATGTTGCTCCGTTATCTCTCCGGGATTGCAATGCGTCCAAGCGAGACTGGCACTTTGTCAAGTGGCAGGAATACTGATAAGCAAAACGCCATTATTCTTTATATATATTACATATAGAAAAAAGACCAATGGCTGTTTTTTTGTCTTTGAGAAATGCCAGGGAACGTTCTTATTTGATGGTGTATCTCCTGGCTTGCCATTTCTCAGGAAGGAATGTACGACTCCCCTCTGCGAGATACAGATCGCGTCGGCCTGTTTTATTTCCTGTGGGACCGTGATATGCTATCGGGGGCGGTTTCTCGCCAGCGACCTGTTCCTCAGCCAGAAGAGATAACTACGTGATGAGGTAGAACATGACTGAGGGATTGTGGGTCACTGGGCTTACTCAGCTGACTCAAAGGAGCGTCGCACGATCCAATTAGGAGGGTGAAAAGGGCTATGCTGCTGAGTCAGACAAGGAGAGAGCGAGAGAGAGAGAGAGAGAGAGAGAGAGAGAGAGAGAGAGAGAGAGAGAGAGAGACACTAACACACACAAATGCATATACACACACACACACATACGACAGCTGTAGAGTTTGAATGATTGTAAGCAGATTATTTCCAGCAC
>OMOT01079004.1:0-11607 GCA_900312575.1 Acanthochaenus luetkenii
TAGACTGTATAGGCATACTCCCAGGCCCCCTCCAGGATCCTTGCATCCACAGGGATGTCAGAGAAGCACTGCCAGAGGTGAGATTTGAAGGTCTCCCGGACAAGGGCCTCCTCCAGAAGTTCCATACCAGGTCTGTCCAGAGGCTTCCCCGCCCAACCAACCCAACTCACCACCAGATGGTGATCAGTTGACAGCTCTGCCCCTCTCTTCACCCGAGTGTCCAATACATGCGGCCTCAGATCAAATGATATGATAACAAAATTGATCATCGACCTTTGGCCTAGGGTGCGCTGGTACCATGTACACTTATGAGCATCCTTATGCATGAACATAGAAGTCCAATAACAAGCCATCACTCGGGTTTAGATCAGGGAGGCAATTCCTCCCAATCACTGCCCTCCAAGTGTCCCCATCGTGTGCGTTGAAATCTCCCAGCAGGACTACGGAGTCCCCTACTGGACATACAGGACTCCATTCAGGGTCTCCAAGAAGGCCGAATACTCAGAACTGCTGTTTGGTGCATAAGCACAGACAGCCAGAGTTTTCCCCCCGACCCTCTTGTCCACCAGGGTAAACTCCAACTTAGCGGCGCTAAGTCCGGGGCTTGTTGGTATCTCCACACCCACCTGGCGCCTCACACCCTGGGCAATTCCAGAGAAGAATAGAGTCCAACCCCTATCCAGGAGTACAGTTCCAGAGCCGAGGCGGTGACCTCTGGAGCTGGTCGTATATTTTGATAAGCAGCCTCTCTCTTCCTTTTTGCTGGTTCTCCTGCTCCTCTACCTGCTGGGTTCTCCTGCTCCTTTACCTGCTGGGTTCTCCTGTTTCTTTACATGCTGGGTTCTCCTGCTCCTCTACCTGGACACGGTCAAACTCTTCTCCCTGTTTTGCTCTGCTGTTCTCTTCATTTTCCTCACAGAATACTCCCAACCTTTTAGACGTCCTTTTGCAATGATATTCCTTTCTTTCATAAAAGGTCCTCAGAGAAAACGGTACAGAACGTAAAGTATCGCTCATATTTGACAAAGTAAGTTTGAGTGTCGCTGAACTAACCCGCGCCAATCAGCTTGCTGGTGGCAGTGATGCGCATGCGTGTTTCCAAGATAAGCTGGTTCACAGACAGCTTTTTTGCCCACCATTCTGACAGTCAGGGGATACATGCATTATTTCTCTATGAATACGACTGGAATTGACAAAGAGCGCATGGCAGCTTTCTACGGAGCCCGACAAGGCTCATCGCAAGGGTTATTTACTGCGTTCCCACCACATCGCAGTATTGCAGTTTGAAAATAATATAATTGGACAGTGAGAAACAAACATTGAAATTACACGTTTTAATGTAAATAATACTTATGCTAGTTAGAATAAAATAAGACATTAAAATTGAAATGAAATGTTAATATGTAAATGCTGTCATCATTATCAAATGCCTTGGGTATGCATCACATTTATAGTTTATTATGACTGCTCGCCACTGAAAATAAATACAAAAAATGACAGAACAATGTGTAATAAAATGTTGCAGATTATTTAATTGTCTAAATAAGTCACAATAAATATTGTTTACTTAAACTCATATATCACTTGTTCCGCCATGGTGGGTCATGAACAGGAAATGACAAACGATCACAATTAATTCTGAGCAAAATGCACTCCAAAATGTACTCCAAGGGTCAATCTCAGTAAGTTCACTTGAGTTATCAGAGGGTACGTTCATAAATACACTCTGAGAGCACCTTGTGCACCCGGGGTGCTCTCTGGCCGTTAGGAAATTCAGAGCGCTCAGAGTGTCCCCATTCAGTTAGAGAGCCCACTCTTCTATGACGTTGAAACCAGAGCGCTCTGAAATCAGAGCAGATTTTCAGAGTGTATTTACGAACGCACCCAGAGTAATGCAACGGCACTTAAGATTCCCCCGAGGGGAAGTGGACGAGGGCCTGTTAAAAGACTATTGGATCATGCCCGGAATTCATTGTGATCATTCATCATTTATTGTGCCCGACCCACCATGTTGGAAGAAGTGATGAATAAGTTTGGCGGTTCGAGTCCACCTCCTCCTGTGGAAAAATCTGCCGTAGTGTTTTTGAGCAAGACACCTAACCCCAAATTGCTCCCGTTGAGCAGGCTGGCGCCTTGCATGGTTACCTCCGCCAATGGTATGATATGTAAGTCACTTTGGATAAAAGCGTCAGCTAAATAATGTAATGTAAGTAAACAAGCAGTATTTAGAGGATTATTTACGCAATTAAATAATCTGCAATATTTTATTACTCATTGGTCTGTCATTTTTAGTATGTATTGTGGTGATAACATAATTCACCCGCGGAACTGTTGTTGAGAATTAAGGTTCCACACGGACAGCTATTGTTGTTACAGTAAATAATACATCAATGCTCCTGGGTTGTAACCGGAAGTCGTATAGGGTGTTGTCATGGTAACGACTGTAGCGTCAACATGTCCGGAGGAGCGAAAAGCCATGAAAAGAAAGGGCCATCAAAGGTGAAAGATTCTGTATGAATAAATGACCATTTGCAAATGACTTAAACAACATTTTTGTTTTGTGCCATCTTGTCTTATTATATGGATAACGAGAGCATTTGTGTCGTTTCTGTTGCAAGAAAGGAGAGGAAAAACGCTTCCCCCAGTGGAAAGTGTTGACACACAAACAAATAGGCGGGTTGTTGGAGAAGACTGTGGATGAAGTTCAATTGTAAGTAGTCCCAACATGTTCCTTCTGCTTGTGTATAGAGAGACCCAAACTCTATAGCAGTTTAATATAGCTTTGCTTATTGGCAAACATACACAACGTTACCTGGTGGAATATGGGACGTTTACTAATCTTTGGCGTATTTTGGGAAATTCGGCATAGCCTACATATGATCCACGAAACATAACTTTATTTCAACAAAATCCAAACTTGAAGAATTTGTTCACACTGCTCACTACCGCCCGTGGGGTATTTTGGTAGAAGAAGATGGTGTGAATAACAAGCTGCTTGGTGTATGTGATGTAACGTTGTGCCGAAATGAATAGGGAAGCCGAACTGTTCATACAAGGTCTTAAATCATGTTATACGAGTTGTGTATGTTTGGCTATAAGCAAAGTATTATGAAATTACCTGATTTTTGAGTTGAGTTCGGTGTAACTTTCTCTCCATACAGGTATACCAAGTGCCACACCTGCTATATACCTTACCCTTAGCCATGCCATACCCAATTGACTCATGTTATTACCAGTAGTAGTCAATTTTAAGCTACAAGTCACAAAGGCTGTGCTTTAAAGGGATTTTAGAATAGTTAAACAGTGTTGCTAGGCCCTGTTAAAACTAGCCATGGGCAGGGCACTGTTGGGAAGGTGGTGTTTGTGGGGATACTATTTGAGGGCTCCCAAATGAGGTTTTACTGATAAGTAAGGTGATACAGTACTACATTAGGTGCATCGAGATATGGGACCCAAAGTCATAAGTCACATCTTGTCAGGTGGCCTAGCACCACCCATGGTTACTGTGGACTAAGACAGTCAACTTTAAGCAATCAGCCATAGGAGGTTGTGCTTTACAATGATTTTGGAACAGCAGACCCTGTTAAAACCTTCTTAATCTTGACTGTCACTAGGCTATGGCAAGGTGTAGCACTTGCCATCACTTAGCCTAAGCAAGTCCATGTTGGATCTTGTAGTTTTTAGCATTATAATGGAGACTAAAGATCAAGGAAAAATTACCAAATGATATATTTGGAATCTAAAAATCTAAAAACAAAATCACATCATGGGAGAATCCAGGACCAAGGTTCTCTCTATGCTTATAGTTTGATGACCTAATAATTGAACAAATAATCTCTTGTCAGTCATCAGTAAGACATTTTGTCAATATAAGCAGTTTTGGAACTTTTGATGGAATTAGATGCAAACACGTTGACATAGTTTAGGCTTATGTCAGTTGACAACCCTGTATGACCCCCTCACTCACTGGATGAGAATACTAGCAAGATAGCTTGCATGTGAATTTCTGTATTTCCTCCAGATCTGTTTTCTTTTGTCCATTCCCACTACCAGGGAGTTTGAGGAGATCTTGGGCTTTAGGAACCATCAGACCTGTATGAAGGAAGCTGCCCTGCTCCACTACTACGTCTGTGGCTTCTGGTGGGCTAAAGAGGCCAACTTCACCCCCACACAGACCTCCTTCACTATGGCTGTACTGCACATGCTGCTGGATAACATAAGAGGTGGGTGAGACAGGCAGACAGACAGAAGAAGAGAGGAAGACTGGCAGAGAGACCAACAGTATTTATACAGTGAGACAAGAATACAGGCAAGTTGATAGGCATGCAGGTAGGTACGAGGTAGAAGACACAGAGGAAGTATTTGTTTGACTAGTTCGGCGATGTAACTAACCACAAGATACCCAATGTACTCCAATTATGCCTACTAGAAGTGTGTGCTTTATTATATTATATTAGATTAGATTACATTTAAATGATTCCTGTGGGGAAATTGGGTTGTTGTAGCTGCAAATAGTGATAGGATCCACTAAGAAATGTGGATCTAAATATAGAGCAAATAGGGGGTATTGAGCATCAAGGAGGAAGAATATAAACTCTAGAACATTATAAGAAAACTAGAAATACATTTCCTGGAGAAAATGTGTGTGATTGCAGAGAGCATGCACTTATTGCTTGTGTTTGTTAGTGTGGTGTGTGTGACTGGGTTCGGTGTATGTGTGTTTGTCATGTATGTGTGTGTCTGTGCCAGTGTGTGTCTACTGTATGTGTGTGTGGGTTGTGTGTCGGGTGTGTGACTGGGTGTAATGTGTGTAAGAAGCATAAAAAGAGTGTTAAATGCACACACAAAAAGTTTTAGAGAAACCTGAAGATTATTATCCTGTACACTTTTTAGCACTTCATTACTTAACTACTGGAGAAGTAGTAGAAGCGGTGGTAGGATCAGTTGAAGGTAGAGTAACAAGAAAAAAAGGTGAGAGCAGGAAAAACAAGTTTATGTTAGAGAGGAATATTTTTTTTTTATTAAAGGAAAGTGGTGAAAAGTGAATAAGTAAGACGATAAGGAGGATGATGTAAAGGAAGGAAATAGGAAGACAGAAGTGAAGAAAGGAAGAGTGAATGATTGAAGGAAAGAAAGAAAGCATACTAAAGAAAGGAAGTAGGGAAGGAGTGAAGGAAGAAAGGAACAATGGAGGGAAAAAAGGTTGCTTGGGCGTTTGTAGGTGGTTGCTAGGTGATTTCAAGTGGTTACTATGGTTTGTAGGCGGTTGCTAAGTGATTTCAAGTGGTTGCTAGGGTGTTTCTAGGCAGTTGCTAGGTGATGCTGGGTGATCGGGGTCGCTGGTCACTTGTTGACCGTGTTGAACAGTCCGATGTCTGTAGGCACAAAGGAACACCTAAGGCGCTCCATCCTGCTTCGTGGTAGGATGAGCCTGTGGCTGAAGGTGCTCCTCATCAGCCTCAGCTCATCATGGAGAGGGTGAGAGGGGTTCTCCAGGATGGCATTGATAATCCTCCTCTCTGCCACTACCTCCAGATTGTCCAGTTTGACTCCCACAACAGAGCTGGCCTTCTTCACCAGTTTGTTCAGCCTGTTGGCATCCCCTGTCTTGATGCCGCCTCCCCAGCACGCCACAGCAAAGAAGGGTGCACTGGCTACTACAGACTGGTAGAACATCTGCAGCATCCTTGGACCTGAGCCTCCTCAGGAAGAACAGCCTGCTCTGTCCTTTCCTGTAGAGGGCCTCAGTGTTGTCCGACCAGTCCAGTTTATTATTGATCTGCACTCCTAGGAACCTGTATGAGTGCACCATCTCTACCTTCACCTGGTGACAGGGGTTGGGTTCCTTCGAAAGTCCACCACCAGCTCCTTCGTCTTCCCAGTGTTGAGCTGGAGGTGGTTGTTGTCGCACCATTCTACAAAGTTCTCTACCAGGTCTTTGTATTCCTCCTCATTGTCCTCCGTAATGCAGCTGACAATGGAGGAGTCATCCAAGAACTTCTGTAGGTGGCACGTTTCGGTGTTGAAGCGGAAGTCCGAGGTGTAGAGGGTGAATAGAAATGGTGACAGTACGGTTCTTTGGGGTGCGCTGGTGTTGCTCATCACCACGTCTGACAGGCAGCCCTGCAGGTGGACGTGCTGCGGTCCGCAGGTAGTCTGTGACCCAGGCCATGAGGTTGTGGTCTACCTGCATCTCCAAGAACTTCTCCGCCAGCAGGGGGCCCCCGAATGGTGTTGAAGGCACTGGAGAAATCAAAAAACATGATTCTCACAGTGCCCCCTTGCCTCTCCAGGTGTGAGTAGGCCCTGTGGAGCAGGTAGAGGTAGGTTTTGAAGTTCGAATGAAGTTTCTAGCTTAAAGTATGTGGAAAACATTAGGTGCCAATGAGGCAGCAATCACACAATAAAGAGAAACCGACAATCACACAAATATATGCATGAAAAAATATCGACAAATGACCACCGTAGAACATACTGAGACAAAGACAATTAATGGGAAATATGAAAAATATGTACAACAGTATGAAAATAAATGAAAAAACACAGATATATGATAGCATGAGAAAATACAAAAATCTGGCAACATTTTAAGTTACAGCATTAATATAGGATGTGCACAATCTGTGTCACTATGATGAGGAAAAAGTATATAGATGTGCAGATAAGATATGTACATATGTGCATTATTGTCATGTTCCAGAGAAACAGATGGGGTTTGTCAATAACTTGATGGAGTTTGCCAAGGCTTTAGCGGCCGCTCACCAGCACACCACCTCCGAGGGCGACACTCCACTTCTAGACAGAGAACAAGCCACAATGGTTATAGATTACATCAAAAACAGGTAACAAGCATCTTTGATAAGTATAATTGATTTTGATTCATATTGGGGGCTGTTTTCCACATGGTGATCATCGACTGGAGGTCATAGTTTACCCTCCATTTTATTTACCACTACATCACTGACTATAGATTTAGCAGGTTGTGGTTGTTAACAGTCTATGACACTTTTTGGGGATGGAATAGTCTTTATTTTGTGATTTTACTGCATCATTTAAGATAGACATTGTACTCTTGTAGGCTATACTGTGTTTTTATAATTGTCAAATAAATGTTTACATGTTCAAATAAGCTTCTTTACTTGTAACTTGTCCCTGTGTGACCTGTTGGCTGCAGTCTGTTTCAGAAATACAGACTGCATGAGCTTCTCTTCACCACAGCCAGAGAAGAACTGCTGATAGGCATGGAGGTTAGGCAGCTGGTGTTTGTGTGTGTGTGTGTGCGCCTGCGCGCATGCATACTTTATAAATACACTTTATACTCTCTGTGTTCCAGAGGATGATTAAGGTGATCGGTTGTGAAGATGCTTTTGCCCCATTGGAGGAAGGCATGTCAGCTAACCTCTACTTCCGCTGTCTGGCCCCGCCTCCTGATATGTGGATATGCATGGATGGATGGACATGAATGGATAAGTAATTGATGGATGGATGGATCAGTGAGCTCTGACTTGCTATTTACTCAATTATCCACAGTGAGGCACTGCTGCCTATGAAACCATACTTTGGCAGTACATCTTGGACCTCCGTTTTTATTTACTACTGTACAATGCGCACAGTATAAGTTATTGTATTGACTGACATGATTAAACAATAGATTCGTTAATTTATCATTTTTGTAAGCTAATGTTTGAATGGGTAAATGGGCAGAGTGTGGCACTGACAAGGTTAGACATGGGCATCAACTGGGTGTGGTATGGCGTGGCACTAGTTTTTATCTTTCTTAATCTATATCTTAACAAATCATATCAGGGTGGCATTCGGGACCAGTGTTCCCTCTAAAAGGAATTATTGGTGACCTACATCTACTAATTTATCATTGATCAAATCATAAAAGTATCTTGGCAGTCACCAGTCTGAAATGTTTTTAATATAACCAGATTTAGACGTTTTGATGGCAGACGATATTAGGTGCAAAAACGTTGTCATAGTTTAGCATTTAATGAACTGATGCCCCTGGTGTTAGAGGTTTCATTTACCATGTTGCTCAGTGGCAATTCCCTTAGGGGCCACCCATACTTAAAAGGCTGTTTGATTGCCTCACAGCAAGAAGGATCTGGGTTCAAATATCGCCCTTTCTGTGTGGAGTTTGCATGTTCTCCCTGTGTTCGCGTGGGTTTACTCCCACAGTCAAAGACAGTCAAAGACATGCAAATAGATGTGTTTGTGTGTAGTGTAGTATAGTATATGATGTGATGTACTATGTATATGATGCAATGTAAAGCCCTTTGAGACATGCTTGTATAAAAGGGCTATATAAATAATGATTGATTGATTGATTAACTGGTAGATTAAAGGTGTGCTCCATGTCGACTGTACATGTTTCTCATAGTACATGTTTCTCATAGTCTTGTCTTTTATTCTTGGTTCTTGTGATTTTGATTTGTGATTTTATCTTGTTGTGTTGTTTTGCTATAACATTGTTCTATTTTGTGTGTGTTGCATTGTAATCAGGGCGGCATTGTAAAAGAGAGCTTGCTCTCAATTGTCTTCCCCATAATAAATAATTCAATTCAATTAAATACATTTTAAAAGCAGCATCAGTAGTTGCATAATATGAGATAAAGGAAATATATAAGATAAAAATACAAGAATACAAAATATACACATATACAAGATCAAGTATAATCCAAAATATACAGTTGTATACAGTCTATGTTATGCAATTATATACAGGAAATGTCTCTGTTGTGACCATTGCTGGCGCATACTAGATTAAAAAGTGCAGATGCAATAGAGAGAATAAGTCTTTAGCAAAAACAGTTTGAGTGTAAATGTTATTCGCAAACTTTGCAAATAACATTGTTTTGCGCTGTGTCGGTTTTGGAAAACCCAAACCAGTTCCATATCACTGACAGGACTAACTCCTCCATGGTATCATCCATGCTGCTTGTTATGTTGTCAAATTAAAAGAGGAGGAAAATAAACCAAGGCGCTACGTACCGTTTGCTATTATTGGTTTATTGGTGCGTCTGTTAGTGGGGGGCAACAGGGACTAGCCAATAGTGTGATTTTAGGTTTGGCTGAGAAAACAATGTTGCATGCCGTGTGAGCGTTGTCAGTGCAACTGATAGAATGTGTAGTTTCACTTTCACTTTAGCCAGATACTCCCAATGTCTCAGGAAAGGCAGATCGTGGAGAAATTGTAATCGTTCACAATCTAATATCGTCTTATCGCCCACCTCTACTGCAGGCAACAGACTGGTGCAGTGTGCAGCAACAGCCTGATGATAAAAGCTGTGCCATAGTCTGTTGGTTTGGGACCTGATGCTGCGATACCATCTGCCAGATGGTAGTAGTGAGAACAGTCCGTGACTCGGGTCACTGTAGTCCTTGATGATTCTTCGGGTATTTGTCAGACACCGCCTGGCAAAGATGTCCTGGAGAGAGGGAAGTTCACCCCCTGTAATCCTCTGGGCCATCCGCACCACTCTCTGTAGTGTCTTGCGGTTGAGGGCAGTGCAGTTCCCATACCAAGCGGTGATGCAGCCAGTCAGGATGCTTTCGATGGTGCAGCTGTAGAAAGACCTGAGGACTCAGGGGGTCATGCCAGACTTCTTCAGTTGCCTGAGGTTGTAGAGGCACTGTTGAGCCTTTTTCACCACGCTTTTGGTGTGTACAGTCCATGTGAGGTCCTCGGAGATGTGCATACTGAGGAACTTAAAGCTGCTGACTCACTCTACTGCAGCCCTGTCAATGGTAATTGGGGTGTGCGCTCCCCCCGGTTTCCTGTGGTCCGCGATCAGCTCCTTGGTCTTGTTGATGTTGAGGGAAAGGTTGTTTTCCTGGCCCTATTGTGTCAGGGCTCTAACATCCTCCCTATAGGCTGTCTCATCGACGTTGGAGTTGAGGCCTACCACCATTGTGTCATCTGCCAACTTAATTACCGTTTTGGAGTTCTGCGTGGCCACGCAGTTGTGGAGGGAGTACGGGGAGTACAGGAGAGGACTGAGGACGCATCCCCGGGGACCCCCGTGGTGAAGGCCAGTGGGGATGAGGTGATGGTGCCCATCCTCACCACCTGGCATCGGCCCAACAGGAAGTCAAAGATCCAGCTGCATAGGTAGGTGTTGAGTGTGAAGGAAACTATGGTGTTGAATGCTGAGCTGTAGTTCACAAACAGCATCTTCATATAGGTGTCCCTCTTATCCAGGTGAGAGAGGGCAGTGTGAAGGGCAGTGGCAATTGCATCATCGGTAGATCTGTTTTTACAGTATGCAAATTGAAATGGGTCCAGGGTAACGGGTAGCATGGAAAAGATGAAATCTTTAACAAAGCATTTGCTTATGATGGAAGTTAGGGCTACAGGACGCCAGTTATTGAGACAGGTTAACTTTTGGTACAGGGACGATGGTGGACATCTTGAAACATGTGGGGACAACAGACACGGAAAGGGAGAGATTGAACATGTCTGTGAACACTCCAGCTAGCTGGTCCGCACATGCTCTGATGACGCGGCCTGGGATGCTATCTGGGCCAGCTGCCTTGCGGATATTTATGCATTTGAAGGACCTGCAAACGTCAGCCACAGAGATCATAAGTGCACTGACCTCGTTGGCAGCGGGTGCTTTCTCCGGAGGTTGGTGTTATTTACCTCAAACCGAATGTAAAAGTTATTTAGTTAATCCGGGAGAGAGGCAGCAGTGTTTGTTGCACAACTGGTTTTCCTTTTGAAGTCTGTTATTGTTTGTAATCCCCGCCACATGCTCCTCATGTCGGTGTCGTTGAACTGGGATTGCACCTTGTCCATGTACTCACGTTTTGATGGCTTTGCGGGGGTCGTAGTTGGTATTTTTGTGCTCCTCCGCCTTCCCGTAATAAAAAACTGGTTAGCACATGTAAAGCTGTGCGTACGTCGCTATTTATCCTTGTTTTTGGTTGGGGTAAATCCGAATTGTTTTGTTTGGAACAACATCCTCTATTCACTTCTTGATAAATCGGGTGACTGATTCAGAGTATTGTGTGTGTATGTTTTCTGAGGCAACCTGGAACATCTCAATAATTAAAATGCTTGAGTTCCAAAATAAAAGCTCTTGGAATGGAAGAGGCAGTAGCATTCAGTGGCGTGTCGTCCACTAGTGGCGCTAGGGCGCCGCCCCACCTGCCGGCCCAAGTGGAAAAAAACTATTCCAATAGATCAGTAATTTGTACAATTGTGGTCTGTATGTGTATGAAATTAAATTGTTATATTCACATAAATGATATATTCTAATAGAAAAGTGGGATGACTGAAAAAACAGGGCTTGCAGCCTTTGTCTGAGTGCCGAAGGTCGTAATTTTTTACGCCTGACGGGAGCAGCGAAAGTTGAATGGAGCCGCACCAGCCCTCACTGGATTGGTTGACGACAGCTCGCGCTGAATTAAGCGGCTATCCAGGGCGTATTGACATACGCCCGATTTGGTAGATTGTCAGCTTTGCGGCTGCGTGCATTGAAGATTTTAGTGAGCAGGAAGTCGGGAGAGTAAAGTCAGCTAGCTTTAGTGGCTAATGTAACAGTGGCTAATGTGCTAGAGGAACAACCTGCTCATAACTGATGATTCTGTGTTTGAAAA
>OMOT01079012.1:0-14529 GCA_900312575.1 Acanthochaenus luetkenii
ATGAGATGGGCTTCCCAAGTCGTCACATCGATTTTAGACATGTCCAATTTTCGTGGAAAGCTGTCTCTTATACGGCCACATAATGCAAGCACGAAGGCATAATAGGGTGCATTGTCCCCAGCAACAAGGGCATACGGTGGTGGTGGTGGCGGGCTCAGGAGAGGGTTCAGATTGGGGTAGATCGGTGATGGTGGTCGTCTTGGTGGATCTGGAACTGCTGCCTGCTGGTTCTGCTGGACCGGACCTGGTGCAGGTGGTAGAGGGACTGGAGCAGTTGGCGGGCAGGTGTCGAGGGTCGGATCCTGTTTATGAGATAAAAGAGACAAATTCCCTTTCTCTCCCTTTCTCTCCCTTTCTCTGTTCGTCTAACTCTTATATCTGCCTCTGTCTTCCACTCTCCCCATACTTTCCAGTTGCCTCTAAACTTCAACTTTCCATTACGTCCACTCTCATTCTCTGCTTTCTTCAAGCTTTCCTTTAACACTTCCAGCTGTCTGCTACTAAAACTTCCACCATCTGGAAACCCAAACATGTTTATCCAGTCCTGGAGTTGCTCAGTGGACTCTCTCCCGTAGTTGGTCTCCATAAATCGTTCATTAGGACCTCGGCGAGGATTTGAGTCATTCTGACCTCCTCCAGTCTGTTTTCCGCAACAGTTACCCATTATAAATCTTGATTTTAAATGTTTTATGAATATGTTTTGTATTTTTGTAAAGTATTATAAGTATTACCTTAGCATTTATTCCTTATATTTATTCTCTTATTTATTTATTATATTTATTCCTTTTAGTATTTCACCTTATTCTATTCTAAAGTATTATTGATTCATTTTCTATTATATTTATATTTTCCCTGATTTAATATGTTGGTTTTACCAGCCTCCCGTCTTTTTTAATTTTTAATTTCTCTTTCCTTATTTATCACATCGCGTCAACACCCACCTTGGGCCTTCGTGATGCTTTGTTTTCATTTCACTATAGCCAGCATGTATCAGACCAAACTTATCCTTGTGCACTATTGCGCCCCAGGCGCTTCATTTGACTCGTCAGGCAAATGCCAAGTTTTCTTCTAAAACTATCTGTAAAAAAACTACGAATACTAGGTGCAGATATGAAACCAGGGCTTTCGCCTTGTGGAATCACCCACGCCCGATTAATGCCCACCCTCGTTTGGTCAATCTTTACACCTCAGCTTTAAACATCACTCACACATTATTTGATGTAATGTCAAAAACAAATTCTTCTCGCCCTTTAGTTCGGGATCTCCGCGCCGAGCCCCACCCGCTCAGACCCGCAAGTTCCTCGTCTCACACTTTGGTTGTGGAGGTTTAGGACTGACGATAGTCATACAGGATGATAAGTCACCTGGAGCTTCGCAGGGTCGTGGGCTCAGTCGGGAGATCCCATCCTTGTCGTCAAGTAATTGTGGTGGAAAAGATACTTGATACTTGACAAAACGTTGAGACTAGAGATCAGGAGGCTTTTTCCTAAGGTTTATTACAATCTGCAGAAAGGATCCCACACAGACCATCCAAGTGAATGGCCCCAGTGAGATGATATGTTCTCTATGCGCCCCACCTTTATAGGGCTGGAACCATGCCAATCATCAGAGAAACAAAGGCATCCAGATAAGCAAATCATCAAAGGAACAGATGGCATACAGATAAACACAGCTGCCCAAAATCAATGCTTATTGGTGTGGTAAAAGCACTCCCTATCTCCCACTACATACCACTACGTCATAAACAGACAAAAGGTCAACAGGGTTATCTTCCACCACATACCTCTATGTCATAAACAGGCAAATCACAAGGGTTATCTAAACAGGCACAAGATCAAAGGGTTATCTTCCAACACATGCTTCTATGTCATAAACATGGGAATGTGTCAAAGGGTTATTTTCCCTTACACCCGTCAACAGTGGAGACCCTGTAGAGGAAGATCAGTAGCTACCTCCGCATATGGCTGGGTCTACCGCACAGCCTAAGTAGTACAGTACTGTATCGGAGGAACAACAACCTCCAGCTCCCTATCAGCAGCCTCGACGAGGAATTCACTGCTATATCGGGACTCCAAGGACTCTAGAGTGGCGTCAGCAGGCATTATGGTGCGAACAAGCAGGAAGTGGAGAGCCCAGGAAGGACTGGAGATAGCAGAGTCTCGGCTGAGACACAAAGCTTTGGTGGGCACGGTGGCAACTGGATGGGCAGGGTTGGGAGCCATCCCACAACGTTGCTACGATAAGGCCCAAAACAAAGACAAATGCCATTTAGTTCTGGAGGAGGTGCAGGCAGGTGCTGAGGAGGAACGGACCAGCAGGATGGTGGGCATGCGGCAGCAGGGCGCACGGACAAGGTGGGAGGGTGCGCTGGGGAGGAAGATATGCTGGACTGACATCTGGCAGGTAGAACCCCAGCGAATCAAGTTCTTGGTCCAAGCGGTGTATGATGTCCTCCCTATCCCAGCAAATATCCATGTCTGGGGAAAGATGGATTCTTCCTGTCCTCTGTACCCCGGAAAAGGTTCACTTGAACACATCCTCAGCAGCCAGTCTGCTTACCTCTGCATTGGATTGGGAGCTTCGAGTGGACTTGGGGAAGCAACTCAAGTTCCCGGACCACTTTATAACTTCATTGAAGCCAGACGTGGTGCTTTCATCAGCCTCTTCAAAGCAGGTGCTCCTGATAGAGCTGACAGTTCCATGGGAGGACCATATGGAAGAGGCAAATGAGCGGAAACAGTCAAAGTACCCGGAAATGGTGGATCAGTGTCGGAGAGAGTCTGGAGGGCTCATTATGAGCCCATTGAAGTGAGGTGTAGAGGCTTTGCTGGCTGCTCAAAAGGTCTACACTCTACTTGGCATCACTGGGTCTGCTAAAAGGAACGCTATCAAGTCCACCATGGAGGCTGCAGAGAGTGCCTCCAGATGGCTTTGGATCAGGAGGAGCGATCCATGGGACAATGCTGCTGGGAACAAAACCAGGGTCTGATCAACCCTGGCCGGGTCACCTGAGCGAGGATGTCTGATGTTGAAAAACCTGAAACACCCGATGACCTCAGGAACATCACTGATGATGTGTCCCAGCAAGCATCCTAGGATGTATCTTTCAATCAATCTCCGCCCCGGTCCTTTCTTGACACTTACAGGGGATAAGCTCCACAGACTTCCATTACATTGATAACGGTCACTGAAAAATCAGCCATTTCAAGCAACTATACTTTTGTGTGAACAATGTTAATACTATAATGCTTTGGCATATTTTCTTCAACAAGCATTCAAATTTATTCAGGGTCTGCTTACGAGCGAATGCCAGAAATTAATTTCCCCACTGTGCGCCTATCCTTCGCCTTGAGAATCTTCATGATTCTCATGATGTAGCCCCACCCTGCCGAGTTTCTGTAATAATGTATAAAGTGAGCCAGAGAGAAATTGAGTACTTAAAATTCCATCATTAGAACAGTATCTTTGTTGTCAATGGTTGAAAGACAAAAGAGAAAGTGGGTTATACATGTCTAACTGAGATTACATTACATTACGGCATTTAGATTCAAGATTCAAGAAAGCTTTATTGTCTGTCACAGTGTAATAGAAATGTTCCTTCGACAATGCTCAACAGTGCACATTTAAAAACACACATATTTAAAACCTACACCTAACAAGAACAGTGTTAACAGGTCACACAGAAGACACTTTAAGTGCAGTGAAAACACAAAAATATAGTGCCTATTTCAATTTGTTCAGGCCGATGACTGCAGTAGGAAAAAAATATTTAGCATACGCTTTTATCCAAAGCGACTTACATACCATCATATACCATATACATACATAAGTATATATATACTACATCATATACCATACTACACACAAACGCATGTCTTGATATGCCATGTGAGGGACTCTGAGTAGAGCCCCTGCTCCTTTGCGTCGAAAGGAGCCAGTTGAGGTTGTTCTGGCATCTTGTAAGGATACCACCTGGTCGCCTCCCTAGGGAGGTTTTCCAGGCATGTCCAGCTGGGAGGACTAGGTGGAGGGATTATATCTCCACGCTGGCCTGGGAACGCCTTGGGATCCCCCAGTCAGAGCTGGTTAATGTGACCAGGGAAAGGGAAGTTTGGGCGACCACTGCTGGAGCTGCTACCTCCGCGACCCGACTTCAAGCGGCTGAAGATGGATGGATGGATCGACTTCACCCTAAATCGATGTTACCTCCATTTTATGAAACATTCCACCCCTCCCTGAATCTGAAAATGTTTTTTGTGCATATAGCTGCTTCCGAGATGTTGATATAGTCCTTAAAAGTAAAAGTCTTCCCCCTACAACGGAAGTAGGGAAAACACTAACTTTCGGTTCCCATAGAGCAGCACGCTGCAGCTCTTGTGAAAGTCAAAGTCAAAGCAGTGAAAGTAGCCGGGGAGACAGAGAGCAAGAGAAGCGAGAGAAAGAAAGAGAGATAGAGGCGATGCCGCCGCTGTCGCTACGAGCTGGGAATGTTAGGCGGTGCACTTGCGGGACATGCCAGGAGATGAGAGGGGGGACGACAGTATTTTCTGCCAGGAATGGGGGACTGGTCAGTGGCTATTAGCCAAAGTGTTGGCCAGTCCGGACTCCTGCATCACCAACACCCAGCATCAATGGTTTTTTTGGACCCAAATGTCCTAAAAACATTTTTCCTGTTGCCGAAGCCTAATTGGAAGAAGCAACCCAAACCACAGGGACCGGGAGGGCTTGTGTTTTTGACCTAGGCTAACGTTAGCCTCTCAACACGAACACAGGAATTGGAGTTACTGGAGCTATTGACTTTATTTGGCAGAGCTGGGATCAAAACATAAAAATCTTTAAAAATCTATGGATTACATTTTAAAAAATCTTTTTTTTATGGGATACAATATGCTATTTCAATCCAAATATAACTGGATTGATTTACGGTAAAGCATTCCTTTAACACAACACCACGTGGTTGATCAGCTCTATATTTGTTCATTGGCCATTAGGGCTGCCCTAATACCACTGTATCAAGTTTTAGAAAAATGTCCAGTAAAGGCGAGTTTGCCTCTTCTTATGTCTGCTGATACGCACACAAATTTTGATAGTGTTATGTGAATCAGTTTGGAAGTTACATGCCTTTTTGTGAGAAGCCACGACCCCTTCAGTTAATCAGGTCTTCTTTGCCACATGATCAACCTTTCAACAAAATTCCATAGGGTTACGTGAATCTGTTTGGAAGTAATAATGAAATATTTTTGTGACAAGCCACGCCCACCACCACACCCCCTTTGGTAAATCAGTATCAAATGTTCTTCCTCGTCTGTCTGACCAACCTTTCCACAGTGTTTCGTGCTATTAGATATTTCAACAGAATGGGACAAAAACATAACCCCCATCCAACTCTGTTGGCAGAGGTACAAATGAGATATGTGCCCTATCAAATATTCAGAATCTGAGAAAGCGGATGGACAGAACTCTATACAGCCGAGTTGTCCACTTGATTATTTGCACTGTTCATTAAATAAATTGATTCCCAAAGGCATTGCATTAGCCTACATATTATTGAATTGGTGAATTGTAATGACACTGCCAACGCCATGATGTTACAGTTAACCCTTTGCTATTATTTAAATGTTTCTTGTCGATAGTTTTAGGAAATGGCCTCTGAATATTTTTGTCAATTGCTAAACTCAACGGCATTTTACAGAACTAGTTTATTTTTGGGTTTGGGGCCTTTTTGTAATTACTGTCAAGACGCTGTGCGCCATTTCACAGTGCTGTCACTCATTGTCCCCTCTGTCGCTAGTCGATTAGTTACAAAACACACACATCATAAATAGATGTACAGTATGTTTGATTCCCTCCCCTTAATGCTCCAGTAAATAATTTACAGCAAAGGCTAAAAATAAGACTAAATCCAACATTGTACAAGCTTCTCTAAACTGGATCAAACGTTAGCAACGGCTTCTCCTTCCCTCTAGGTCTGCTAGCTGCAGATTTTATCTGTTATTCAACTCCAGCACAGAATATGATTTCACAAATGTATTTTGCCAAGCAATCAATGACTGTTCTAAAATACGATGTAGTCTAATAAGATAATAACCCCGGCTAACACCTCATCATTACAGTTCAAACATGCCGTAAAACGGTAGGTTATAGTCATTATTCCAATGTTTAATCGAATAGGCTTGAACAAAATATCACAAGGTATCAAAAGTATATTAGGAAACAAATAAAATTGAATTTCTACCATTAGCCTGCTTTTTGCAGTGGGAGTGGTATGGCAGGGTGATTTCCTTTCAGCTAGAGTTGATTGGAGATCTGCACACAACAAATGCCTTTACACACATACAGTAACCAGTAATTTCTAGTTGATTCTCACAATCACCTCCAAAACATCTGTGATCAGGTCAACATGTCGTTACATTTGCTGTTTAGATAGTCCAGGACTTATTTCTAACAGAATATTGTTAGTGTGAGATTATTTAGAGGGAACATTGGTCCTGATGCTCACAGGTGGGATTTAAAAAATATTTGGGTTCCAAAAAGATTCCTGGTGGTTTGTTTGATCTTTTCCCTCAATTATTATGATAAAAACCATAAGATCAGATTTGAACTCACTTAGGCAAAGGTATTGCAAGTGCAACAACTTGTTCTACCCAGCTGACACCCATGGCTGGGAGTATAGTTTGCTATATATGTGCCAGTGCCCCCAGTTTCACACCCACATCACCACAACAAAACAGCAGATCACACACATTCAATAAACAGCTGCACAAGTAATGCCTACAGATTTTTAGCTGTAACCATAAGTTGGCCAATCGGTCTGCTGCATCATTCCCAGAAATGTTTGTCAATGAATCAACAATTTCATTTTACAAAGTCATAATGATGTTTCCACCCATCTTCATTACCATTTGCAATGTAGCTCAGTTGGCAAAGTTAATATAATAGATTTTCTAAATCCCAGATCAGCCAATGTGTTTGGTAAATATTTCTAGATTCTTCTTTTCATGTCCATATAATTGGCTATTTCAGTTAAACAATGTCCAACCAGTGCTGGACACATTGTTGTGCCTTGGTGGTATAAAATGCAAGGTCTTTTGCTGTGCAAGGACCACCCAGTAGAGGACATCGGAGAAGGTGCTCCATAGTCTGGGGTTCTGTGCCACAGTCGCATTCTGTTGAACCCTGTAGGTAACCCCATCTATTTAACGATTCCCTGGAACGACCAACACCGGTGCTGAGTCGGTTTAGGCACTTCCACTTTGCCCATTTGTTATATTCTGGTGGGAGGCATTCATCAGCAGGGATGTGCATTGTGGTGCGGTGATGGTCAGCAAGCTTTTCCTTCCACATGACAAGTCGGGCTTCAGATGGTGTTGTGTCCAGTGGAATTACGCTGGTGGTCATGAAGCTTCTCCGAGATTTAAGTCGGCTGGGGGCAAGGACATGGCATGTAGGGGGTGCCTCTCGTCTGTGGTTTGCCTGCGCCGCTCTGTCATGCTGGCTACCACTCTTCTGATGACCGGAGGGGCAATACCTGTTGTAAAGTTGTTGGTTGGCATCAGGCACCCAGTGATGCATCTACAGCTTTCATTGAGAGCAGGATCCAGCTTTTTAGCATGGGTAGATCTTTCCCACGCTGGACAGGCGTATTCTGCAGTGGAGAAGCAGAGAGCGAGGGCGTGGTGCGTAGTGTTTTGGGGCATGCACCCCATCTGGTATTGGTGAGTTTGCACAGGATGTTGTTGTGCATGCTCACTTTTGCCTTTGTCTTCACAACATGAGTCTTGAAGGTGAGGCATCTATTAATTTCTAGATTTAACATAGTTCAAATAAAGATCGACTGTACTGTTGGACTATTCTTTTTTGGTTAAGAGACCGTAAAACCACATCCCTATACAGTACCTGCTCTGCGTCTTCCTGACCCCACTCTTTTGCATCTTTCGAAGTTGCATGTGGAGTCTGTCTGAAAACAGTGCAGTTTACTCATAAGCATGAACATTTCTTTAAGTATGATTTTACTGACATTAAATAGAGACTGTTAAGATGAACATGGATCATACATCATCACATTTCTTTAGTGTGATTTTACTGGTAATAAGATACCAGTCGGAACACGTATACAGACTGTTTGTCTGAAAACCACCTATGCAATCAATGTGAAACAAGCTGGAAAATACATTCTGCTATATTCCTGTAAAGTGACTGACTGACTTCCCCAGAGAATGTATCACATTTCCTGACTTTCCCTGCCTGGAACCCTGATAACAGAATAATATACTGTATGTCTTAATCATACTAACTTCTTAATGGGAGTATTGGCAATAGTAGCATTATTGTGCATATCTAAACAAAGCCAGTACCATCTTAGCCTGTAAATGAGAATACATCAGACACCTTTTCTGACTGGTTTCCAGTTTGTTAGCATTGTACAGCAGGTTTCAGAAAGCCAAATTCAATATATTTTGTAGGCATTTTAATGCTACCTGCAACAGACTTGAGGACCAATTAAAAAATATATTAAAAAATAAAGAAAAGCAGGCAAAACCAGTCTATTTCAGATCGTACATAGCTAATGAAAGTTGTAAAACTATAAACGGGCAAATAAGAAAACAAACTGCAGGAAATTAATTGTTACTGGACATTAAGTTAAACTATGTTTTAATAAAGCAGATGGAATGCATATTGTACTAAACCAGATATGGATTAATCTAAGAGTTGACATGCAGTGCAAAGAAAC
The DNA here is from genome assembly GCA_900312575.1 of Acanthochaenus luetkenii. Classification (NCBI taxonomy): domain Eukaryota; kingdom Metazoa; phylum Chordata; class Actinopteri; order Beryciformes; family Stephanoberycidae; genus Acanthochaenus; species Acanthochaenus luetkenii. Next base: position 8,732 of record OMOT01079012.1, read on the forward strand.
ACGTCATTACATGTGGAATTAATACATTCTAACACTTTTCCCAACCTTTTTATGCTGTATTGGAAGAACATGCAGTCACCCATCCATCAATCAGTCAGTCAGTCAAGACAGGACGCCTCATGTTCAGTATATGGCATAGTTTTACTTTCACATTATTCAGTACAGAGTCAATCTTAAATCTAACAGGTATTTGATACGTTGTTTTTTTTTAAAACACCGATACACAGGGCTGCATTAGCTAGCGGATACTGCATAGACGCACACAGAATGACAAAATGACAAAATTTCCCACAACAAAATTCAATGTCCTGCTGTGCAGCGACAATACAATTCCTGTTGAACTAACATGACCATATTTCAGAAATGTCAACAGGCTTTCTTTTTCCAACCTGCTTACAACCACACTCACGCACAGACTGGGCATGTTGGTCATCCAGTCTACCTACTATGACGTCAGAGTATTCATGCATGAGAGGAAACCTAGATGAAATGAGTCAGAAAGCCATCTGAAATAAGTGCTGTATGTACGGTAGACGCATGAAAAGCAATGTGGGTTTCATCAGGATAAATTTAGCTGAAAATCACTATCTTCTCCAAATATCTACTTTTGTGCCTGTGTAGAGATCAGATCTGATGGTATTGATCTTTTTGTCAGACGCTCCTCTCCAAATGTTCAGGAGATGAGAATATGAATGTAAGCCTGCCATCAACCAGGCCAAATCTGCTGCCAGGACCAGATCAGAGACCCACTGGTCAGACTGGTTTATTTGTACCTCCATCCATCCATCTGATCCGGTTCCCCATTCTATGCCATCCTTCTAAATAAGAGAGGGGGATTTGTGTGTGTGTGCGTGTGTTATGATGATCATACACTCACAGGAATGTCCCAGAAAGCAAGACAGTAATACAATGGCACAGACACATCAACAACACATAAACAAGTCCACTAGTTAATCAAAACACAACACAAGGCTACTTCATCACATGATTTCAGAAGATTAATCAGTCCTTTCAAGAGAAAGTGAAGTACTGGTTCTGCCTGCAGGGCGGAGGAGGGTCACACAAGGCTCCCAAAGCCTAAAGGGCACTGGCCATTTCCACTGGGAATGCTGGGAGGAACTGACTGGGAATGCTGGGCGGAACTGACTGGGAAGAGCTGGTAGGCAGGGCGTAGTGCTAAACCAAGAGGTCCGACTTCATTCGTGTGACCCACCATGGAAATATACTGTGTAGTGCTGTGAAAAAGTTTTTGCACAATTCGCTGGGCTACAAAATGTTTTGAAAATATAATTAGTTGAAATGTTTTGACTGAGACCTAGTTAGAAAATTCTAATACATGAAAAATAAGGTGTACAGCTCATTTTCCTCAGAACTAAATTGCGTCACTGACAAATATTTGATCAACAGTTCATATCTTATGCTGCTGAGATGTCATTCAGGTTGTAACTATAGGTTTTCAACATTATTTGTCATTCAATATTGTAGTTATTTAGCCTTTTTAGCCAACAAAAGCTGATACGTTTTTTCTTTGAAACACGAAGACCAGAACCTCAATTCCATCCATAAGTGAACCTCACTCAAAATCCACACTATTGAATGCATCCCACACCCTGAAATCCATTGAGATTCCATTGAGACCCGTTACCAGATTTTGTTGGATAAAAAGGCAAAATACCGACAATTTTGAATGGAAACTAATGTTCAGAACCTATAGCTACACCCTGAATTTTGAAACATTTGAACAGCATAAGACATGAAATTATGATCAAATATTTGTAAGTGACGAAATCTTGCTCTAATAAAACAAGGGGTGTACTTCATTTTTCTAATATTTTAATTTTCTAACTTCATAAAAATATATACATTTTCTTATTACTTTAAGTGTAATAAAAATCATTATATAGGTCTCAGACAAAACATTTTGTAGCCCAACAAATTGAGCAAAAACTCAAGGGGGTAAAAAAAAAATTCACAGCACTGTATGTATGCTGTGTGTGTTTGTTTGCAGAGCAGGTTCTCCCATTTCAAATGTACCACTGAACAAAATCCCCCCCCACCACACACACACACACTACAAGTACTACAGAGCAGTCAGGACGGAGCAGAATGGGACAAGCACACCTGTGGGACACACTCCTGGCCATACACACCAGCTACACAGGTAAACACCCCAAAATAAGAATGTAGCATCATGAAAAGAAATAGAAAAAAGAACTGGCGATGGCTGCTTTTTCCCTTATGTAGGTTAAAAATGTTTAAACTCAGATTCTGTGTTGGAGGGAGAAGGGAAAACAGGGGTGGGAGGACAGGGGGGGTCAGGTGAAGGGCCGCTGGTCTCGGTGGTTTGGTTGTTGGAAGGGGTACTGGGAGTACTGGTCAAAATGGAGGTCCTGGACTCTAGAACTGTTCGGCCAGCAGGTCACAGAGACGCCGGGACACAGAGTCCTTACTGCAGCGCAGAGTCAGACGGTACATCTACAAAACACACACACAGGTTAGCAGACTTGCTATCTAGCCAAGGCCAGAAATAGCTCACATTGTTCAAATTGTTAGTTTGATGCCCAAGCAATGGCAAATTAAATGAAATATAAAAATGTCGAGACCAAATAACGTACAATTTTCCTGCACAATTATCAAAAAATATATAATTGCCAATTAATTCATTTTATATTGTAATTGCTACTATAATTTTGAATAATACAATTGCAACTAAAGGTGACCTGCAAGAGTGGGGGAGCGGAGCGGATGAGCTGGAGTTTGGAACCTGATCATGGCTTGTAGATAAGGAGGGGCAGTTCCATGTACTGCCCTGTAGGAGAGTACAAGTGGCTTACATTTGATGCAAGCAGAGATGGGAAGCCAGTGAAGTGACCAGACGAGGGGAGTGACATGGGAAAATCTGGGTTGACTGAAGACCAGATGGGCTGCAGCATTCTGGATGCACTGTAGAGGTCTGGTGGCAGAGGCAGGTAGCCCAAGCAGAAGAGCGTTGCAGTAGTGTAGGCGGGAAATTACAAATGTTTGGACTAGGAGTTGTGCCGCTTCAGTCATAAGGAACGGGAGGATTCTGCAAATGTTGTAGAGGGAAAACCTACAGGAGCGGGTTGTCGCAGCAATGTTGGCAGAGTTTACAAGAGAAAACGTTTTATTTTTAAGACCTCTGAAACAATTATTTAAGACTCAAACACAACATTTAACCATATAGTGCGACTGGAGTTTTTCCACTGTGATGCTGTACATGGTACATGTTGCTAGGCAAGGCTGTCTTGTCAGTGTCAGTGTGTTGCCATTTTCTTCCTTAATTGGAAAGCCAAAATGCTGCCATTCAGCAGAAAATAAAACTTGATGGAGTTTCAGTTCAGCCTGAATCCATATTGTCTCCTGTGTCAATAGAGCGAGTTCAGCTGGGCTCACTAAGCTACAACTCTAGTGTTCAAACAAGGCAAAAGAAAAAAAAAGACCATTGTGAATGGCATTTCTTAGACATTAAACTGCAGCTGAAATCGTTAACTTAAAAAAAAAACAGTGTACAGTGCCTATAGAAAGTCATACCCTTTTGAAATAGTGACTATTTTTTATCTTACAGCCTGAAATAAAAATATATAATCCATATTCTTCCAGCTTTATTTACACATTTTGTCTTATAACATTCAAGTGATTTCAAAAAAAGAAAAACTAGAACAGGGTTGGAGAAGTCATCAGTCCCCGGACTGAATACTATGTGGAGGCACCTTTTGCTTTAATTACAGCCATCAGTCTGTTGGGATGTGTCTCTACCAGCTTTGAGCACCAAGATCAGACAATATTTGCCCATTCTTCCTTGCAGAACTGTTAGAATTTAATCAAATTCTGTGGTGAGCAGCGATGTACAGCACTCTTCAAGTCTATAGGATTTAGGTCAGGGCTCTGACTAGGCCACTTGAGGACATTCACCTTCCTGTCCTTTAGTCACTGTGTTGTTTTTGTGGCGGTGTGTTTTTGATAATTGTAATGCTGGAAAATTAACCACCTGTCCATTTTCAGCTGTCTAACAGAGGGTCACAGGTTTTCTTCAAGAATTTGTGTGTACTTGGCAGCATCCATTTTCCCTTCAATCCTGACCAATTGCCCAGTACCCACTGAAGACAAACACCCCCACAACATAATGCTGCCATTACCATGCTTCACTGTAGGTATGGTGTGTTTTGGGTGGTGTGCTGTTTGGTTTTTCTGTCCAAAAAGTTACATCTTGATCTCATCCGACCATAAAACCTCTTGCCACATGGCATCAGAATCTTTCTTGCCACCCCTGCCATACAGGCCAGCTTTGTGTAAAGCTTGTGAGATTGTTGTCAAAGAGTTAATATACATTTTTCATAGAAATATGTCACCGTACCCGTTTCCAATGTTATTTGTGTTTGAAACTGCACAGCATGAGGTGGGTGTTAATTTCTGACCATGTGTGTATGTGTCTGTGTGTCTATGTCTCTGTGTTTGGGTACCTGTGCTTGGGCATTGGGCTCCAGTCTCAGCAGACAGCCGACCTGCTGGTTCTTGGTCTGTATCACTCCAGCACAGACAAAGTTCTCTGGGTTTGGATCCACATTGTCGAGAAGGGCTGTTCCTAGACCCAACAGCTGCACACACACACACAAACAGGTCAGAAATCAGGTAGGAGACAACAGATGGCTTTCAGATGATTTAACACATGGTGGCCATTTTGGAAGTCCTCAACTTTTGGGCAACAGTGGCCGTGAATTGTGTTTCTAAACATATGACAACAGAACTGACATGGTTAAATTCTAATTGTTGTTTCTGACTGAACTGATAATTTCATAACTGATCAATCTGATTGATTTTGTGTTTAGATTATGTCAGCTTGCAGTGTTTCCCCAAGGACTGAATTGTAGCAGCGGAAGTGAAAAAATGTTTTATGCACTCGGGAGGTTTGTGTCTGCCGGCACCAGAAGGGCCTAAGTACATGCAGTACATATTTGTGCACAGTAATGAGCAGGGGGAATGTCTAGCTTACATATGAGGGGATTTATTAAAATATACTTTTATTGAACACAATAAATCGGCCCTCCCAACCTTTCTAGTCTCCCCTCTATCTCAGTCTGTAGTTCCTCTTCAAGTTGATTCTGGGCATGCGAAAAAAAGTGTAGCACACCAGGGGGTAGATGGGGTTGGAAGTCTGTGTTTGATGGAAGACAAATGGTTAATCTTCTTCTGACTCCATATCATGTAGCGTAGCTTTGGCTAGCAGCTGCTCCCTACAACAGACACTCGTCCTCTGATGGCATAGTGTACAGCGACCACAGCTGCACCACCAAGTCGTCCTCCATTTGGGTTATCTGGGAATAGTCTGGATCTGCTGGGGTGGACAACTGCTCCAGATTGTTTGCTTGCAGAATTTAGTTGGCTTCAGGAGTGGGTGTGGATATTTGGATCAATCAGGTCATTTTTTACAGTGCAATAATAAACACAGTCATGCTGTCTCGTAGGGCTGAAACGATTCCTCAAGGAACTCTATTACTAAAAATCATAGATGCCAAGAATTTGCATAGTTTAATCCATATAACTATATACAGCGCACTGTGTTTCGCACGGATGGTTATTACTGTTGCACAATGCACTTACGCTGTGGACACTTGAGGAAGACATGGTTTGGTTGCGCGGATTGCAAAAGTGGAAGAGAGAAAATAGCGAGGGGAGAAGACAGGCCAGAGAAAACGACAGAAAGTGTCCAAAGTTTGGGATCATTTCAAGCTGAAAGAAAAACGAACTCTGTATAGTGTGCCTATTGTAAAACTGAACGA
>OMOT01079019.1:0-13743 GCA_900312575.1 Acanthochaenus luetkenii
GGCGATAGCGGCGGCCGAGAGTGCAATTGTCACGCAGTATGATCGACAGGCACTTTTGGAAGTTTGTTAGTCACTGAACACTGACTTTTTTTCAACTTTCTCAACAATGTAAATTGATTAATGCAGCACATGTACTGTGATCTATCAAACCTGAACGCAATTTAGTTGATGGAGATTGCATCTGTATTTAATACGTTTCAAGGGAACAATTCCATGACTGTACTATTTTTGTGCAGCACTCCCGCTGAATAGTTCAGAAACAAGCAAGACCGTTACCAAGATATGAATTGTTTGATAAAATCATATAACAATGACAGCTCGGATGAATTAAATACATGGTCAGGATTACCTGAGTTTATTCCTGTGTTGTTAAAAAATACAAAGCCATACAACTCAAGCAATAAAACTAAATCAGTTATTTTCAGTCAAAGATCAAAACAAGTGCTGGTGCACTGTCAATTTAGCCTACACAAGAAGTTCTTTTTTTTTTTTTTTTCATCTATATAAAAACTGCAAAGGTTTGGACATTAACTGAATTTCACATTCAGTATATGGAGAAATTGATCTTTCCATTTCAAATCAAATTAATAGTTTCGGTTGATCTTGTAAATGAATAAATTGAAAGTGTATTGACTCAGACCTTGGATCTAACACACTTACTCCTTGTATTCAACAGCTTACCTGCAGAATCTAAGCTATGTGGCATAATAATGCAATTTCAAATGAAGATACCATGGTTAAATAGCATGATTCATGAACATGAAGGCATGCTAACAGCAAATAAAGTCTCTGCTCCTATAAACCAAAATCAGGCCGAAACAGGAATGCAACAAGTGCCGATCTTAGTGCCTGTGTGAAAACCTCCACCATCTCTTCTTCCCTCTCTTCATCCATGGTTGACCAGCAGGTTCTGAGAAAAAACACAAAGAAATAAATAGTTTCCCCCCCCAAAACGCTGCATTTAAATGTTCACTTGATTTTAAGGTTAAACAAGGTTTTTATCATTATCATTACATCCTCAAAAACAAATTAGGCCATATGACAAATACTGTGATCACTTGGCAGGTATTGTGATTATTTGACCATTACCCCCAAATAGAGCTTTTCACAGAAACACTGCATGTACCGGTATCACTATATTCTTCACTTGAATCTTAAATTGTTCAAATTAAAGATCTTATAGCATATCTCTTTATTATATCTGAATTAAATGTTTTTATATAGTTATTATAATTTGATTACATTCGATTTCCACCAAAGCTGCATACATAAAATAAACTGAAAACTACCCAATGGCTCTAGTGAAGCCATGGTAGTGCAGTGTCCTGTCTGACAGCTTTTGCACCACTATGGATTTGGGGTTTGGTTGGTATCGCTGCTCTCTGCTGTCTCCCGGCCCCCGACTCCCTCAATCTCTTGTTGTCCATACTATGATATTGATAGAACGAACATTACCTTTAAAAAATATATAATTCCCTTTTTTCATATTTTACTGAAGGTGATTGTACCTGGGTATCGCTAATATGTTCTGCCATTTCCCTCAAAACTGGCTCAACTTTCTGCTACAGGAAAAAAGACATGACAAAAAAGTCAGCTCTCAAAATACTATACATTAATATTTATTATACATCGCCTGGATGAATACTTGATTTGGCTGAAGTGGTGTTGATTAATTTCAGATAACCCCATAGCTATGACACAGTAGTCCTTATCACTGTTCTAAATTAATACACCACATTGAGACTTGCTTACAAATTGAATGATATTGAGATTGTATACAAGGGTACCAGTTAGGAGATGATACACCACTGCAACACACAGTATTATCAGAGAAAACTTGCTGCGGTCCGCAAAGCGGCCGCTTCCAGCAGATTGACAGGAGGGTGTGTGAATACGTGACAAAAAAAACGTAACGGCGGTATGCCCATTACAAGAGCTGTCATTCAGCTCAAAGCCTTAGAAATCGCCAGAGCTCAACATACATTTTTTATTCAATGTTTTTTTAAATAAAACATTTACCAAAAGATGATAAAAACAGCATCCTACTGTTTTATTCAATGTGTTTTTATTATCATTACGGTATTTTAAAATAAAATGATTTTCTACAACAAGATTTGGTCTTCAAAAAAGTATATTTCCAAAAGTGAGTCTTGAATAAGAGGGCTCGTCTTATATTCAGGGTCGTCTTATATACGGACCAATATGGTATATGTTGGAACCAGCTCCTCCCTTCTATCAAAACGGCTGAATCGCTACCCATCTTTTGCCGGAGACTAAAACCCCATATTTTCAGATTACACCTGGACCCTACTTGAACTGACCTAACATGTGAGGGTTTCCTTCTACTAAAACCTATGAATGCTAATTATTCCTATTGAAGGCTTAGCTGATGAAGATATAAAGTTGGTTTGAAAATTTACTTATTGTAAGTCGCATTGGACAAAAGCGTCTGCTAAATGCTGTAATGTAAAGTAATGTAGATAGATACATATTCCCTCACTCTCCTTGTCAAGTAGCAAGACTAGTCATTTCAAAGATGGATCATATGACAATGACATGTATGTTAGTCTACAAGTGAAAATCACTTGAACACACGGTTTCATCTCTCACATTGGGTTCCTACGGCACTTTATCCGGTGACGGTCGCACTGATAATGGGTCCGCATTCAACTCGTAGTTTTTATTTGTATTGTTTTTATTTGTGTACATACTGCACTGTCGCTCATGCAGTATGATCGACAGGCACTTTTAGAAGTTTGTTCGTCACTGAACACTGACTTTTTTCAACTTTCTCAACAATGTAAATTGATTAATGCAGCACATGTACTGTGATCTATCAAACCTGAACGCAATTTAGTTGATGGAGATTGCGTCTGTATTTAATACGTTTCAAAGGAACGTTCAAACACCCTGCATGTGAAAAGAAATCAACATTTATTGAAAAAATATGAATTAACTTTCAAAATTCTAAACATATTATTACCCAATGAAATACTCAGTCTCAATCTTATTTCCAATTGTGTTAAGCCCCGCAAAATAATTCTCAAAAACACATTACTGCAGTCACAAAAAAATCTATTACAGCTCTGACATTTATTGTAGCCTATTTTTAACCTTCTAATTCTAATTATATAGGCTCAAATTTCATTTTGCACTTGCTGTTATGTTGCCCGTCCAAACTATCCATGGTGCAAACCATTAAACACGCAAAACCCTCATTTAAATACTGCTGTCTCCACCACGTTTGCACCTGTTGTCATTTATGCATTCATTCTTGCCCATCAACTAAACACGCAAACTTTTATAAAGGACATGCAAATTAGTACCCTGTATTTGGGATCTTAGTAGATCTGGCCCTTTGACTTTGAATAAGACAGAATGTCTGACAAGTGATGGGTCATACTTTCTCCATTAAAAAAAGTATGCCTTCAAAAACATTAATTATTACAAATGATTAATAACTACATATGACATTATAACTAATTATTACATGTTAATCTTAATTTTGTGGTGGATTTTGCCTAGCAGACCGGCCAACAATACTGTATGTCCCTAACCGACTGACTCCCCATTGTTGAAATGTGCATGCATGTAAGTCCCTTTGTGTAGGCCATCAATGTAACTAATCTACATTTACCCTTGAACTGTAGTGGTTTGTTTATTTGGAAATATCCAACGTCAGACAAGAGGTAAGCAATCGTCATTTCATTTAGTTTACCGTTTAGTGTGTCTTTGTTTGTATGCACAGACGTATGGATGATATTTAGGTTTATAGTTTATATAACGGCAGTGTTTATGTAGTAGCAGTATTTATCTAGCGTTTATCTACACTCGCTCGCCCAAGTTTTTTGGAAACAGCTCGAGCTCATGGAACCTACATGAAGAGGGTCCAGTATAATTTATGGACAGACATTCATGGGTCAAATGTTTCAGTTACAGTTACAGTTCAGTACCCGCCTTCCAACATCATTACCAACAGCTATCCACATCTCAACTGTTCACCAAGCCATGCTAGTTTTTCATCTTCTTTTTCTTTCTTTCTCAGTTTCATTTGATATTGGATCAAGCGTAGAGCCTGCAAAATGTATACTTAAAACAAGGAAATGGTAATTCATCACAAGATCATAAATATGCTAAAATATCAGTATACTTGAAGCATTTTTGTTGTTCACATTCTTTAAAATCAACTTGCTACCTACCAAAACTATCTTGCAACACCCCGGGGGTCTTGACCCCATGTTGAGAACCCATGAACTATGTAATAGCATCTAGGCAATGTAAGAGCATTTTGATAAGCTGTTCCATGTTCTCCTTTATCCGGCTTACCCAGCCCCTTTGGCCTAACATGACAGTTTCCAGCAGAGATAAAAGTTGACCCCCAGGGCCATGGCCAACAAAACCGGAATTAAAACGCTAAACATTCTTGGAAGAGAGCTGTAGACTAATAGTCTATCTAGAAGACTTCTATGTGAATGTGGCTTGGCGACCACAGGGCTTTGCCAAGAAAAAGTTGAACTCCCATGTATTAGGCAGTCTATCGCATATGACCTTTGCTCTACACAATCCAAGAGAGCATTATCTTAACAAGATAACTTCTGGCAATATTATGAGTACTGCTTCTCTACCATGAGGGGACTTGACCCTAAAGGCATGTGGACATCTTTCAGGTTAAACGGACCACGCAGGCTAATAAGGTGATCTCCAAGAGAGAACTTGGTCTACCACTTGAAAATAAATCAGTCTTCCAACACTGGTAATATGTTCTCCAAGAGAATCATAGCCAAACAAGATGACTCCAAAATGACCTCGGAGATGGGCACATCTATCAAGCCTAGATGATTACTTCTATAGTTATATCTTGGGTACTGTGTGGAAGTGATCCTTAGAGTGCAACCATGGTCTCCCATCAGATGGTCAATCAATATCCCGAAACCCTAGTGAGCTGTTATCTAAGAGGTCTAGCTTAAAAATATGACTACAAGCTACAGTATGAGAATAGGGCTTGGTAACTAAAAGTTCAACTACTGACGTGTGGTCTTTCATCTAAAGTCATACAAATCTTCAAAACCAAGACACGGCTTTTCAACATTGCGTTGAAGTCCGGGACAGTGCCAAAGGAGTGGCAGACCAGGGTGGTGGTTCCCTTGTTCAAAAAGGGGGACCAAAGGGTGTGTGCCAATTACAGAGGCATCACATTACACAGCCTCCCTGGGAAAGTCTACTCCAAGGTGCTGGAAAGGAGGGTCCAACCGGGAGGGTCCGACCGATAGTCGAACTTCAGATTGAAGAGGAACAATGCGGATTCTGTCCTGGCCGTGGAACAATGGACCAGGATCCTGGAGGGGGCCTGGGAGTATGCCTATATAGTGTACATGTGTTTTGTGGATTTGGAGAAGACTTACAACCGGGTTCCACAAGAGCTTTTGTGGGAGGTGCTGCAGGAGTATGGGGTGAGGGGGTCACTACTGAGGGCCATCCAATCTCTGTACACCCAAAGCTAGAGCTGTGTCCGGGTTCTCGGCAGTAAGTCGGACTCGTTCCCAGTGGGGGTTGGCCTCCCCCAGGGCTGTGCATCGTCACCAATCCTGTTTGTGATATTCATGGGCAGGATCTCGAGGTGTAGTCATGGAGGGGAGGGGTTGCAGTTCGGTGGGCTGTGGATTGAATTGCTGCTTTTCGCAGATGATGTGGTCCTGATGGTATCATCGATCTGTGACCTTCAGCAGTCACTGGATGGGTTCACAGCCGAGTGTGAAGCGGCTGGGGTGAGGGTCAGCGCCTCTAAATCTGAGGCCATGGTTCTCTAGCAGGAAACCTGTGGAGTAGGGAATGAGTCCTTACCCCAAGTGAAGGAGTTCAAGTATCTCAGGGTCTGGTTCATGAGTGAGGGGACAATGGAGTGTGAGATGGGCCGGAGAATCGAAGCAGCAGAAGCGGTATTGCGCTCGCTTTACCGCACCGTTGTGACAAAAAGAGAGCTGAGCCAGAAGGCAAAGCTCTCGATCTACCGGTCAATCTTCATTCCTACTCTCACCTTTAGCCATGAAGGGTCATGACCGAAAGATCAAGATCGCAGATATAAGTGGCTGAAACTGGTGTTCTCAGGAGGGTGGCTGGCATCTCCCTTAGGGATAAGGTGAGAAGCTCAATCATCCGTGAGGTGTAGAGCCGCTGCTCCTTTGCGTCGAAAGGAGCCAGTTGAGGTGGTTCGGGCATCTTGTAAGGATATCACCTGGTCGCCTTCCTAGGGAGGTTTTCCAGGTACGTCCAGCTGGGAGACCACGGGGCAGACCGAGGACTAGGTGGAGGGGTTATATCTCTACGCTGGCCTGGGAATGCCTTGGGATCCCCCAGTCAGAGCTGGTTAATGTGGCCAGGGAAAGGGAAATGTGGAGCCCCCTGCTTGAGCTGCTATTTCTGCAACCCAAATTTGGATAAGTGGTTTAAGATGGATGGAAATCTTCAAAACCTGGCAAGACAATCTCCAAGAAAGCCAAAGCCTATCAAGCCTAGATGATAACTTCAATATGAATATTGCTCAGCCAACGAGAGGAATTGGTCCCAGGAATTCAGCCCCATCTAAACATTAATCAGCTCCTCAACAGAAAAGCCTAGATGTCTCCTCAGCTGTCATGGAGCTTTACCTTTGGAATTTCATCTCCCAACTACTGATCAACCAATCTCTGGACACCCTAGCAATCTGTTTTTCAAGGGAGACACAGCTTACCGAGATGTCCTCCAAGAGAGCTGTAGCCTATTAGGCCTGCATATGTTCTATATGAAGATAGCTAGGGTCACTATATGGAATTGAGTGCAACCTTCGTCTCTACACCAAAGATCAATGAGGTCCTTGAAACCCAATACACTCTCCCCAAGAGAACAAATGGTCTGACAACATGACTCAGTGTGTGGTTTCCCATCAAATGGCTCAGATCAATCTACACCTTGAAATCCTGAGAGTCATGGCCTGTGAAACCTAAGTGATAACTAGGCCATGTGAATAAAGCTTTGCCACCATGCAGATCTATTCCTACAACCTTGGAGAGCAACCTATGAAAATGATCAATAAGTCCCACAAAAACCAGGAGATATACCTTTCTAGTGAGATGCTCTCCAGGGAGCACAACAAAGCATAATGAGTTGTATGTATGAAGGTGATGCTCATGGGCATTTAATACTAGGGGATTGGCCTTCTATGTAAAGGTCAATAAACACTTTGAAAATGTAGAAATGATGCTCTCCAAGAGAGACACTACCAAACAAGATGGCTCCTAGCTATGATTAAATAACTTAATTACCATGGGGAGGCTTGACCCTGACTACTTTGTCTCCCACACAGAATTAGATTACATAAATAGAGCAGACATTTACATTCAAATCAAAGTTTCCAGCCTATATTCCTGCTGTACAGATATAGGCATTATAACAGTTTTGGCTTTGCTGTATATGGTGCTTGGTTTTTTAAGTTTCTGATTATATCACAATACAATTCCAAGCTAGCAAACAAGGTGATGTGGTCCTTCAGAAATTGTGAACTTAATGAAATTGAGTCTTGTGTTTGAATATTGCACTCAAACATGACATTTATCAGATAAAGCATAATAAAGCATGAAATTGACAGAGTACATCTAAAGATTATTATGTTATCTTTAACTTAAGGGGAAGCGTCAAGATGAATTAAGCTTTGTCCACCTAAGCCTAAAACTATTTTGGTGATATACTTCACCACACATCCCAGTAATTGTTGTGGAGAACATTTTGAGGTTTGAGTCTCACACACTGGCCAGACATGAAACTATACATATTTCTAACAATATTGACATTCTGCGTCAGCCATTCTAATCAACCATGATGGAGATTGACCCTGGGCATTTGGTCTCCCAGCCAGACATCAACGCACTCAGCCTTGCTTAGCTTCAGAGGCTGGCCAGCAGCAGGGATGCTGGATAGTCCAAAATGACTGCTGGTGCCACTGAAGTCCTATAGCTGTAGTAGCCCATGTGGAACGATGCAATGAGCTGAATTGACTGGGGGGCATTGACTTATTTATTTTATTTATTTATTTACCAGGGACAGTGCACATTAATCAACAAATCAGTTTCCACATCAATGTAAATGTGCCAGAGTTAGCTCATGAGCTAATTTTAAATGAATTAATTACAAAATGTATGGTGTAGTGTCATTAAAAACGTCAGCAAACACAACAAAACAGGCAATATACTACAGTATAATACAAGACAAAGCAGGATAATACAAGACAAAACAGCAACATTGCAATACATTACAAAGCAAGAAATACACAAATACATAACAAAGTAACAAATATAATTAAAAACAAGAGTGTTTACAAGCAATGCCTGAAATGAGTATGATTACAAATTTCATATTTTTTTCTTTTTATGTCCCAGTGAACAAATAAGGATGGGTCATAAAGCTCTGGGAAACCGGACATTTATTCTCCTCCAATGTTAATATGGAACAAATATTTGCTAGGAACTATAACAATAATAATAATATATAATACATATAAATACATATGTAAATAAATACAAGACCCATTTTGCAAATGAAATTAACATGAAAATGGAAACAACTGTAGACCTATAACATTAAAGACAAAGGACAGCTGCTTTGGCTTAGAGAATGTAGAAATGACAGGTGCCCTTACAATGACAATTTGAAACAGAATTTAGGCCTACATGACTGGGCTGAAAAAACAGCACACCAAGTAACCACAACATTGAATTTAATAAATTTTAAGGCGTTGACTCAATGTAATATGATTTAAAAACAGGATGTCTACAGTATATATTATGTTGTAAGGTTTCTGTCTCTACCACACAGAGATCTATGAGTCTGGTAGGAGTGATGTTCTTGTTGAAAGTCCTTAATTACATACACAAAAAATCTCCAATTTAAGAGCCTATCTACAGACAAACATAATCTTCATGCAACTCATCACAAAATGTGGTAAGATGTGACCAGCCTATGTTAATGACCTACAGACTGCTGAGCCTTACCAGGCAATACTTGTTTGGTCAAAGGAAGAAAAAAAACAATATTTAAAAAGAACATAGACAAAACATAGACTTTGCCACCATATCCACAAACACACTAATGGATGCCCCCTATAGGTCTAATTTACGCTCCTTCCTGGGTTAAAATGTTCACAGACTAAGAAGACTTGGGAGAGCTACATCACCAACATTGCCTCCCAGATTGCCCATCAGTATCTGGACCTTTACAGTGAGCATATTTTTATATCACAGAGAGAGACAGAGAGTGGAGAGAGAGAACAAATTAGGTTAAGGGGGAGACATAGTAAGAGAAAGAAATAAACAAAGACCAGATAGAAAGTCAGGAAAAGGAGGAGAGGAGCAGCAGAAATCAGCCTGTTGTCCATTCTGCCTGACACAGCTTGGCAGCCTTAACTCAATTGGAAATCAATTTGATCTGATGACTGGCAGGCAATTGGGGCTCCCAGGTGATAGGCTGAGCCTCTGCGGCTGATAGGCCTGACAGTTCCACTGCTGAGGGATGGAGGGATGATGGGATGGAAACGGAAGAGGTAGGGACCATGGACGAGAACAAGTACAGATTGTGTCCAGTACCAAGGTGCTTTTGCAATGATGACATATAGACCTTATTAGTAATCAATTTGTTTGAATGTGATTTCAGCTCTCTAGCTCTGGCTCTCTGGATCAGCTGCCTTCATCTCTTCTACGGAGAATAAAGTAACATTAGGCTACTGGGGTTGCTAGTTGAAGGATAAGTTTGCTATTTTGCGGACTGTCTACCATGAAACTGATGCATTGAAACTATAATTTCACTGATTGGTTCAGTATTCAGCTTTCTACAGTTTTCCTGCAGGCTCTCACTGGACTACAAAAGAAGTCAACGGGGCAATGTTAAATACTTTTGAAAAACTATGATAAATGTGCTTTTACAAGACTTTTACAAGACTTGCCGGGATCTAGTATAGAATACTAGAGCATGCATTTTCTTACGATCATTAAAAAAAGACACTATATATATATTAGGGATGGGGGGACGCAAAAATGAAACACTATCCATTTAGAACAGATTAAACTAAATTTTAAAATGGTGCCTGCTGATTGGATGAGCAGATCTGGAACAACTAGAACCAATCAGTACAGGTGGAAGAGCCAAAATTCTACGTCTAGACGTGTACAAAAAACTAAAACAAAACCCCCATCCCTATCGCAGTGGTCCATTCAAGCTAATTCTGTGATGTCATGTGAAATCATTGCATACAAGAGGATTATGGGAGTTTTATAGTTAAAGTTAAATTTTCACAAGAACATGTCCTTTTATTAATTAGATACTGCTAAATAAAGAACACATGATTTGGAGAAAAAATATTTTTTACCACATCATAATGAAGTTTGATAACCAGGTAACCAGATAACCAGGTGAAGTGTCTCACCCTAGACTATTACACTTTGGTAAAACAAGTAAAAAGGTATTGCTGTGGTTGAGAACATCTTGTAACTCCTTATTTGAACTGAAAGCTGACATGACCCTCTATGTGTTGAGGAATATGTCGAAAAACAGCTGCCATGAGACTCATTCACATGTAACCCATTAAAAACAAAAACAAAAACAAACATGGGCTTCAATTGGAAAGATAAATTGTTGAAAAGCTTACTTTCCTTAGATATATGAGGTTTATGTTAGACAGAAGTGTACTTTGCTGCTGAAAAGCCTTGCGAGGAGGTTAGTTTACAATCCCAGCCTCGGACACTGTACAGCAGTGAAAGAGGTTAGTTTAAACTCACTCTGCTGGTAGAAATACTATCCTAAGGCACATTTTGAACCTTACAAACCTTTGAATTAACGCAATAGGAAGCATAGAAAGCTATAGCCCTTGTCAGCATTAATGACAATTCTAAGATGCACTAAAAAGCAGGAAGGAATTTGATAGTGCATGTAGTGAAATTATGTGCTCATGAGTTTATGCAAATCGTCTTTTTAATACAGTATAAATCATACATAATGGGCCCGATCTACTAAGATCCCAAATACAGGGTACTAATTTGCGTGTGCATTCTAAAAGTTTGCGCGTTTGGTTGATGGGCGTTTTGCGGGTGATTTACTAAGAATGATTGCGTAAATGACAACATGTGCAAACGTGGTGGAGACAGTGGAAGGAGATATGTTTTAGATAGGTCAGTTCAGGTAGAGTCTAGGACGGTGTAGTCAGAAAAGATGGGTTTTTAGTCTCCTGCCACACTACAGATACTGTATAACTCCTTTGTAACAGGTAGCGTAAACTTTTCATGAAACTTTTACAATGCAATTTCCTCTGAAAGCCCAAAGCTCTCTGTCTCAGCGAGCCATTTTTCACAATACTTACAGTCTGAGAGGAAAAAATAAGAAAAAGGCTGTTATTTCAGCAGTGTTGATCCATACATATGGATAAGGGAGGTGCTTGATAACAGTGTGGTAGTACATAAGTAATAGCCCACACTCTCACAACTCCTATATATAGAAAAAAACGTTTTATATTACAGGTGTTTTGATGGGCAGAGTGTAAACAACGTTTATGTGTTTAATTTATTTTACATTTTTTATCCTTTATCTAACCAAGGAAGTCACATTGAGATTTACATCTCTATTTCAAGTGAGCCCTGGCCAAGAAGGCAAATCTTGGTGTGGATGATAGACTGGGGGAAGGATACAGACCCTGGTAACATTATGGCATTTAGCAGACGCTTTTATCCAAAACGACTTACATATCATCATACTGTTGGGGGAGGCAGCCATGCAAGGCGCCAACCTGCTCAACGCGAGCAATTTGGGGTTAGGTGTCTTGCTCAAGGACCCAACGACAGATTTGTTTTTGCCCAGGGCCAGGGAGGAGCTGGACTGGAACATTCACCCTTGCGGTTGTTGGGCGGGAACTCTACTTCCTGAGCCACTGCCAAGTAATCTTGAAGATACTTGTTTCACCTCTCTGAGGTAAAAACGTTTCTAGTCTTCCAGCCTTTCCTTGCATCTGGGAGCTGGACACACTGGTTCATATGGGATATACATTCCTGCTGTGTGTGTGTGTATGTGCGCGCGTGTCATACTGGATGTGACTTTAGATGTATTTCATTTGATACACTTCTAGGGTGCACTACAGACAGGAGACTTGAAGTGTCAATACCAAGGCACTGGCATTTATACTTTGCCACTGCAATGGGTTATATATTTTATAGTGATGTAAATTCTATGAACTAAATATGATAAATTCCTAATTTGCAGTCACATATTGCAGGGCGTATTTGGATTTTGTTTATAATTTTTTCCTTATCCATGTTTCGTCTGCTCGTCAAGTCGGCTAGTTTACCAAGCTAGTCTGATGTCAATCAAAACATGATGGAAGGAGAATCGCAATGGCCTGATGGCCTGAACACTGTGGAGAGGCCTATGCTAATGTTCCAGGCCTGTCAGGATTCTCCTTCCATCAGTTTTAGTCTAGCTTAATAAAACTTCACAAACTAGCCAACCTGATGAGTTCCAAAGGGTGCTGATAAAAAATAAAATAAAACGCCCTGTAATATATAACTGCAAATTAGAAATCTGTGAAAAAATAAGCATCATAGTATGGATATATCTATCTAGATAATATTGCGGCTCCAGAAACCTCATGAAAAACAGCCATGCTTGTCCTCTGTTGACACAAAATCGAACCAAGTGTGGAGCAGGTAGACAAGGCAGTTTGACTCCACTGGGCGCCTTGAGTGCGCTTTTGGCCATTGAAAACATTTTTTTTTTTTAAAGCGCGTGTGTGAAACTTCCAGTGCATTTCTGGCTATATAGCTACAAACACAGGCAGAGACAAATATCAATAAGCAAAAATGTATGTTCATTTCATAGAACTGCCTCAATAATTTAGAGTTATTTTGTTTGCAGGTGCACGTTGTCAAGAGTGGAAGAAATAAGCCAAATATTTTATCAGAAACAATCACTGAATCACACTGGTACGCTTGCTGTTTCAAGTTTACATTAACCCCTTAATCCCTGTGTTTTCTGTCTGTCTTGGCTTGTTCGTCTTGCTTGCCTAATCTGCCTTATGTTTGTGCTACTACCATGATTTACCAGTTTCTTATCCATCTTATCCTATTCTTTAGGGATGGCCAGAACGAGGCTTTCCGGAACACCGAGACAATTGAGCCGAGGCTTCACGAAGCGCTCGAAACACTACGCGACAGTGACGTCGTTGTCTTTAGGGATGGCCAGAACGAGGCTTTCCGAAACACCGAGACAATTGAAACAATTGTGCCGAGGCTTCACGAAGCGTTCGAAACACTACGCGACAGTGACGTCGTTGTCTTATAAACGTATTTTCACCTAATAATCGTAAGGCTCCGTGGCCACGCGGTAGCGTGTAGGTCTTGCAGTCAAGAGTAGTTTTGAAGCGTGATCGAATCCAAGCTTTTGCTTCTTAAGACTTTGCCAAAACTGTGGTTCATTGAATGATTTAGGACCTGTGAGACAATAAACTGATAATGTAGAAAACAAAATGTATTTTTCGAATGTAGTTTCATGCAAGGATAGAGATCTGGTGGCTCATTAGAGGTCAGACGTTAGACGGGGCTCGTAATAGTTTCATGAGTTTCAAACGTCATTAGCCACGTGACAGTGTTTTGAAACGCATCCCTAGACCTATTCAAAGTCAACCAAATATTTAACACTCATCACGACATGTATCATATAATATGATGTACAGAAAAC
>OMOT01079028.1:0-10172 GCA_900312575.1 Acanthochaenus luetkenii
CACACACACACACACACACACACACACACACACACACACACACACACTCTTAAACAGTGATCACTTTATGGTTCCCCATAGAGGTTTGCAGCATCCTCTCTCTTAACAGGAGTTTATTGCCCTCTAGGTGAATGTTATCATAGCTGTGATGGGTGCAGTGCCAAGAGGTTATAAATGGTAATGTAAATTGCACTATGCAACTTACCCATATCAGGTGGTATTACCTGGAATAGTGGCTTGAAAGTTAGCAGTCAACAGGAGTTATTTTCATAAAAAAACATTAATGGTACCGTTTGAAAAACTGGGGCTCTATAAGGACATATCCAGGCAGGTTGAAATTAAAAGAGAGTGGGAGAGAATTATGGAGCTATATTTCCCCCAAAATAAATCGTACGTAAACCAAAGATTGTGAAATCGTCAAAAAGTCTTTTGAAAACCCAATTAGTTCTGTAAATCTATGAACAGGATTGTAACCCATGTTTTACAAGTTATGACCATGAATGAATACTATTTTTGCATTCAATTCTCATTTTGCATCTCCGTTTATACTGTGCGTTTATAGATCTTCTTTTACATTCAGACTTTTGGCTGTTTGTATCCCCACTCCAAAAACACGATATGAACGTAGACAGCGTTTTCCTGATGTAATGCGTTTTATCCCGATGTAATGCGTTTTTTCCTGATGTAAATAAAAGTTCTGGTTTAACAGAGGCACTTTCATAACTACACCAGTAGAGAGCATTATTACTATTTGTGTCGTTATTATTATTGTTGGCTTTAAACCATGTTGCTTATTCTTAATGAGAGACCACTCAATCAATCTCACTGGAAAAACTGAGGCAAAAATGTGACTTTTACAGTGAAAGATCCCAGCATTTTCCTTTCCGGATACGACTACCTCCTGTTGTAGTTTGTGAGTTGTTGGCTAAAAGCACCTTACAAGTTACGTTTCAATATATACCCGCCAAAACTAAATGGTGATTCATTATCGTAAACTGAGAACTATTGAGTTTATAGATTTACAGAACTGACTTTGGGTTTTCAAATTTCACAATCTTACGTACTATCTATTTTGGGGAATATATACTGTATATATAACATATTGTGGCAGCCGGTAGAGCTATAGGAGAGGGGAGGTACTGAACCTTTCCTGGTGTTGATGCTCAGGCCAATATATGGAGTTCCAATATGCAGCACCTGTGCCTCATTTCCCAAAGCCAGCTGTGGCAAAGCAAGGGAATGAGGGGCGCAGGATAAAAGGGCACTAGCACACACATGGTGTAAAGTACCTGCACTGGGAAATCGATGGTGGTGGAAGGAGTGAGAGAGCTACAGAGAACTGTAAGTCAACTGTGTATGACCGGAAAGAAGGAGAACCCTGATGTGTGCTATTGCCCGGACTGCCTGAGAACCCACCCTGTGAACGACTCCTGCCTGTCTGACTACCCCCCCGCTGCCACGACTGTTGGTCTGTATGAGAACCTGTTTCTGGATTTTGACCATTCTACTGGGGTAGAGGAACGTGTGGACTATAACCCCAGTCTCTTCCCTCCAAATTGCAGTCAATATACCGTTGATTTGCTCTGACTTGTGTCTGGACAGTGAATTTATTATACCCGGTCTGGTGAACACTGAACACCCCTGAGTGTCACAATATATAGAGGTTCTGGTTGGTTCTGCTGGATGAAATGATAAGAGATTGACTGTGGGGGATATTTTTCTTCATCAGCACAAACAAAATATCCCATACACTTCTCCAGGGACGCAAAGCCTAGCCACGATGCATCAAAAGGCTCAGCGTGCATTCAATGGTCGAGTCTACATCATGCTGTCTGACCTTTACTTGTAGCAAATGGCAACTTAACAGCAAACATGACTGGATCAGGCTGGTCAGCTAGCCCACGTAGTAAACCCATGGCATTGAGATGTAGGAGCAGTTATGGTGCAGCAGCCTCTTTCAGATCATCGCCTGTTTTAAGAGCTACAACCAGCCGGCTATACGTCCACTACGATGACTCACACAACAGTCGGATGGGCATCATTCATCAATGGGTGAGTTCGCACGGCAACTGGCACAAAGGTCAAACTCCTTTTTAACTTTAGTGAAGATGTATCAAGACACAACAGCATGAGGGCATTGAACCAGCCACCGGCAAAAGAAAAAAGTAATCATCTCATCGAAAACCAGCACCTGCCGTGGAGCTCAGCATTCGCAAGACATCAGAGAGACAAAAAACTGCATCCGAATCTATCTGACAGGACGCCCTAAAGTGAGTGGACAGAAGCAATCCTTGGCTGAAATCGTCAACTCGCCCGGGAGGAGTCAGACAGAGATATAACATGGCAACAGAATTGTATGTTCCACCAGATAGGAGAAAGCAAGGTCTCTCACTCTTTAAGTATTTCTGTTACTTAAAAGACAGACAGACCAAACAAGAGGCATACACAGTGTTCGCGACGTGATTGGTGGATAACAATAACTGATTGATGACAATTTATTTTGTGTGTATGCTTTGTTCCAAGTTTCTTCACAAAAACCATGAATTGGCCTGGAACTTTCTTGCACAGACTTTTGGGTTTTACAATTAGATATAGAATATATCTTCTATTCCAGCAGAGCTGACAGGGGCTCAGAGAATGGAAGCACTGTGAAACCCAGAAACAGGCTTCTAGTGTCATGGTGTCCCATGGGTGATGGGGGAGTTGCAATATTGCACTATGCACTATGCATGTTTCACTAGAAGCCCATTACATATCACTGGAGAAGAAGATGCAAGGAGTGACTTACTGTTATTGGCAGTGTTATCATCCTTCAGTGAAGTGTTGACTGGGCAGCACACATGGGCCAGATTTACTCGGAGCAAATAGAGGGGATGAGAAATATATACATATGATGTTCAGTAGTTCCCAGTTCTTAGTTTGATTAGTATTATAGCATCAAACAATAGCAGTGATGAGCCACTTGTAAAAGGGACAATTCACCCATAATACAAGTAAACTCTATGATGATTTCTTGGTTGCGACTGATTCTCCCATAAAGGTTTTCTAAACAGTTTTACATGTATTAAATATTTGGTTGTAACGCTTGACGCTAACTTGATTTGAATTTTTAACAATCTATTCTCTCAGTTAAGTATATATAATGTCCAATTAACTTGAAAACCATATTTTTCAAACAGTGTCCCACAATGAGGCTTTGTATATATTTATTTCCTATCATCATTCCATTGAGTTTTAATTAACACAACAAGGATCCAGTGTCCTCTAATGACATCGCTTGAAGGACAAATTTAAACTCATTAACTCTGAATAACTTACACCAAATTAAAATTGAGCAGGACTGTTTACAGCTTTGGCATAAGTCTGAGAAAGTGTTCATGAGTCTGTGTTAGTTAATTCTCAGTGAATTCCCCCTTTAAAAGTTAACAATGAGATGTGGACAGAAAGAGAGTATAGATTGAATGAGATAGCAGAAGAGCTACTGGGGAAGACAGAAACCATATAGGAGACTCTTCGTTAGCGCCAATGTTAAAACTCACATTTGCTGACTCTTCCTACTGAAGCTGTCATAACTTTTCCTGTATCCCCACAATAAATATTACATCTTTGTCTTGCCCTCTTACACACCTTTTGTTGTTGTATTGAAATCCACTTGTCTTTAACCAATAAAATGTTGCTTCGCCTTGTTTTGAACTTGGAAGTCCACTTCGTTGCTATGTGGTGATGATGTTTAGTTCTTTCTGGATACGAAGAGGACTGTAGGAGGTGAAAATATGCATGTAAATTGTGAAGACTCCTGGTTAATGTTAAAGTAATAATCTGCAACATCTTCCAATAAATAAATGACGTGATGCATTTTATGTTTTCGGTTTGTATGGAATAAATAGAAGAAGAACTGGGTAGTAACTTCATCAACCGAAAACCTAAGGAAAAGGAACTCACAGTACTGGAGACACCGTTTGATTGACAGGTGATCTCTGGGAAGTGCAGTGCAGAAACACCACAGTAATGAGCGCTTAGAACAAAAGATAGAGACAAAATAAAATAAGCTCTGATCTCGCAGTTTATCGATCAACTTTTACTTTTACTTTATTAATTAGATATTGCCCAATAATGAACAATCATGATTTGTAGAAGAGTATTTTACATTTGATAGTGTTGCACCGATGACTGACTGACCTGAATTTGCCTCTTGATGCCCATAGCACTGCAGCAATAGCGCTGTGGTAAAAAGAAGACCAAGTATCTCTGTATAGTCGCAATGATGTAAACTCATGACTTTGCTCCAGTTTAAGGGCTAAGAGTGACAGTCATGGGGTCATGTATTCTAATAACTGTCCATGCGCTGACAGAATGAGGGTACCCAGTCCCACCGCCACAGCATGGACCCTCGGTCCTGCTATCACCAATCAATGAGAAACACAGGACATCCTACTGTGGGAATTATTTTTTAATTTTTTTTTATTTCCCCATACACCACCAACAAAAATCGATCACACTTTCAGAAAAACATCAATTTATGTTTGATTCTACTTATTATACTGTATACTAAAAGTTGATGTTATAGATTCAGCCTGAGAAGATGGGTAAACACTATTCCTCAAATAAAAAGGTTGGTAAACTGAGTTTAGGTGGCTTTACCCTCTACATCCCCAGTTCTGTGTGTGGAGAATCTTATTATTCTTAATGGTAATATGATGCATGCAATGTATACTTGTATGGGGGTGGCAGTAGCTCAGGAGGTAGAGCTCCCGCCCCCGCAACTGCAACTGCAAGGTCAGAGGAAACCCACCCGAACACGGGGAGAACATGTAAACTCCACACAGAAAGGGCCAGGCGAGATTTGAACCCAGGACCTTCTTGCTGTGAGGCGACAGTGCTAACCACTGCCCGCCCGACAGTCAAAGACATGCAAATATATGTGTTTGTGTAGTTTGGTACATGGTGTGATGTACTATGTATATGATGCATGCAATGTATACTTGTAAGGGGGCGGTAGTAGCTCAGGAGGTATAGTTCCCGCCCCACAACTGCAAGGTCAGCGGTTCAAGTCCAGCTCCTCCCGGGAAAAGAAATCTGTCATAGTGTCCTTGAGCAAGACACCTAACCCCGAATTGCTCCCGTTGAGCAGGTTGGTACCTTGCATGGCTGCCTCCGCCAACGGTATGACATGTAGGTCGCTTTGGATAAAAGCGTCTGCCAAATTCTGTAATGTAATGTGTAAGTCGCTTTGGATAAAAGCGTCTGATAAATGCTGTAATGTAATGTAATGTAAGAAATTCAGATATTCCTGGCATTTTGGAATATGCCTTTTAAACAGAATGCTTTGTGAAGGTCTTTCAAATATGCTGTATTGTATATATATTGTATATTGTATCCTTGGAGACCACCAGACTGTTTTCTTCTTATTATTATTAGTAGTAGTAGTAGTAGCAGGGCTGTTAGTAGTCAAGACAACTTTAATTGAGTCAATTCAAAGACCAGTCCAGTCATGTTCAAGTCAAGACCAGATCCAAAGGGGGTCGAGAGTCAAGAACGAGACGAGAGCAAACTGAGCCCTATTCAAGCCCAAGAATGAAATCCAGCTATGTATCTCATACAGGCCCACTGCCCCCCTGCCTCCAACCTCTCTCATCAACTGTCTCCATGATATCAAGACCTTGATGGCCTCTAACTTTCTGAAACTCAACGGCAATAAAACAGAAGTCATGGTCATCAGCTCAAAAAACACTGTCAAAAACCACTGCACCCAGTACCAATGTCTTACACATTGATGGATACCCAGTTCCCCTGTCAACACAAGTAAAAAGCCTTGGCATCACTGGACAACACCTTTTCTTTTTAACCCCACATGAAGAACATCACACGCACTGCATTTTTCCACCTCCACAACACCTCCCGACACCTCCCGGCCTTCACTCTCTCACTCCAGTGCTGAAACTTAAATCCACGCATTCGTCACCTCCCGACTGGACTACTGAAACGATTTACTCTCTGGATTACCATCCAAGTTCATCAATAAAATATAAATCATCAAAAACTCAGCAGCACAAATCCTCACCCGCACCAAGTACAATGACCAAATCACTCCCATTCTCATGCAACTACACTGGTTACAGGTCCAATACCGCATTGACTTCAAGATCATCCTGCTCACATGTAAAGCCCTTCACTCCCTCGTTCCCCCCTACCGCTCCGATCTACTACACAACACTCTCCGCTCCTCCTCAGCCGGCCTTCTTTCCATCCTTTCAACGCGACTCGGCAGAATGGGCGCGTGAGCTTTCAGCTCTGCCGCCCCCAGACTCTGGAACTCTCTCCCCCAGCACGTTAAACATGCAGACACACGCCATTCATTCAAAAACCTGGCCTAAAAAAATTGCTTAAAACTGACACTTCTCCCCCACTGTAAACTGCCACTCACTGTTTCTTGTTTTACGTTGTACATGTCCTATTGTTGTTTGCCTCCTACTGTTTCGTACCTTGTCTTGTTGTTTTATACCCTGTATTTTTATGCTGTCCATGTGTTGTTGCTGCTGTTTTGCCCTATCTTATTATGTTTGAACATGTTGCCATTTTTTTATCTCCTTGATTTTAATTATACTTTTACTGCACTTTTAAAGTATTTTGAGTCTACTGTAAGGTGATCTTAGGTGTCAAGAAAGGCGCCAATCAAATTAAATGTATTATTATTATTATTGTTATTATAAACAGTGTACATGTCATTCCAAATGGAGTTTCTTAAGGATGAACAGAGATGTAGATCTATCTGCAGTACTATATATTTCAACATCAAATCAATGCATAGGAACTGATTAATCAATGTAGAAGTTGGAGGACCATTACATACACAGGTTTCTACGGGTGAAATCCTTTAAACGATGTGAGGTGCTGGCATGAAAATTAACCAAACATCAATACAATTGTCCATTTCAATAGATAGGTAGGTGGAAAACAAAGTCAATTTAGTCAAATTAGGCACAAGACCGAGACAAGTTCAAAATGCAAAAAAAGGTGGTCTGGAGACCGGACTACAGTCCTGAATAATAGTATTATATTATTATGTATGTACACATGAGGCCTGTGTTATACTGTCCTAGCTTGTATCTGACCTAGGTGTACAGCATATTCTGGGCCGTATTTTCTGTCATCCTCTATGTCTGTCCATCTGTCTATCTGTCACCCTCCCTCTCTCCTAGGAGATGGTAATGGGATCTTTGCAGAAGCCTGATTAAAAGGACACTTCCTCCTTGGAGACCACCAGACAGTTTTATTTTTTTCTTCCCCTCTCTTCCTCGGAGCGTCGGAAACCTTGGGTATGGGAACAGAAGGGCCCGATAGCAGGCTCACGCAGCGCCAGCTAATTAAATTAAGCCTCCTTTAATAAAAGAGGAAATGAACCTAACACTTTTATCCCAACTCCACCATCAAAGGGGAAAACACACAACCTGAAGAAATGAATTTCTTCCTGTTACGTTACATTGGCGTTACCCCTGAGCTACGTTCAACCTCGTGCCGGAAAAAGAAAAGAAAAGAAGAAGCAGATAGTTTTAAGGAGTTCATGAAGACCAGAACTCTTTAAATAACATCGCAAACTTTTCTCGTCTCGCGGCTCAGGGTTGACTTTGTAGTTCCGTTTTTTAACTAGTGCGTGACTTCTGTGTCTGGTTGAAGCTGATTTATTATGTGCATCGCATACCGCAACTAAAACAGTCTTTTGTTTTGCTTTTTTCCTTTGGAATGACAATTATTGAGAGTGAATGAGTTTGAAGCGGCTCTCCACCGTGATCTCCTTACAGCACATTGAATCCTGGTTGTGTTAATTACAGCTCAATGAGATCTCCACACTCAAGTATGATGATGAACAAACAGCATGGCCTATAGCGTACTGTCAGTGAGGGATACAGCTGGGAAGTCAAGTTTTCTAATTGATGAGCTTGTCCACTGAAGTAGGATTTTTAGGAAATCCGATCAAAACAAAGCATTGCCAACCAAAGATGAAACAAACTGAAAGACTAGTGAAAATAGGGATACAGTTTGGGGCAGCGGTGACCTGGAGGTTAGAGAAGTAGACTTGTGGCTGGTAGGTCGTTGGTTTGAATCCCTGGATCATCTTGGAAAATCTGGGTGTGGAAGGTGAATGAGAAATGCTCTCCCCTCCCTCAACAACTACAGTACCATCAATGTGCCCTTAAGCAAGGTTAACAATAGAGGACTGTGGTTGTACTGGGCAGCTTCCAGTGGCCAATGGCATCGTAAATGTGACAGTGTGAATGTATGCAACTCTATGAATGTGAAGCAGGTGTTGCTAGAAAATAGTATGGAGCTCAGTTAACTTTCCCTGGATAAATAAAGGACAAAATAAAAAAGGGGGAAATGCCCCTTTGACCTGTAGCTAAAGCAGAAGTCTGCCCTTCAACACTTTGCAGTATGCTTTCTTATTCTGAATCCTTTCAGCGAAGCAAAAGCCTTCCGGACTTAAAGTCTGAGTACATCACTCTCCATATCTGGGAAGGGGGGAATTAAAAGTATCAGAGAGGGGCAAAGGGCAGACGGACAAAGTCACAGGGATTATCATACATTTACATGATCAAACTCTAAAAAAAGCTTTTTGCTTTCAGTAAATCTGAGAGGAGAGGAAAACAAATCCAGTACAGAGGCAAGTCTAACATATTTGGCCCAGCACAAGTGGATAATCAATCTTAGATTTCTGATGACCATTTATCAAATATAACAAATCTATCTTCTTTTTTTTTAAACGCTTCTTGTCATTTCCATAGGTCAAATCCAATTTGATACATGCTCTGGTCCATTCGGCCAGAAGGAGCTGTATGACATTGGCCATAAGCAAAAGAGCGCTGTTCTCCCTTGGTTCAACAGGCCAAAGATGGAGAAAGAGAGAAGAGCAGGGAGAGAGAAAAGAGAGAAAGAGGAGAAAAAGAGCATCTCCTCTCATCCTCATTATGTAAACGAGTTGCATGACTATTCCATTGGGTCCCTCGAGAGTTAATTACCAGTGGCTTCTCAGCCTAATTGGGTGAAACTAAAGAATTTGCCATTTCTTATTCCCATGCTCACTCTCTCCCCCTCTCGCTCTCTTTCTCTCTCACTCTGTCTTTCTCTTTGTTTCTCTCTCATAGGCACATTCTCCCTCTCTCTCTCTTTTCAACCTGTTTTCTTGTTTTCTCTTCTCTTCTATCCCTCTGCTCTCCTCAATGCCGGCCTTCCAGCTTTGCTTCATGCCAGTCGAAAATCTGGCGCTGATGCTTAATTTGAGCATCTGCTCCAGTTGGCAGTGGATAAGCAGATTTTTACATTGCTAATTCCAGCTATTTGGCTAGACTAATCACTACTGGATAAAGAAGGGAAACGGGGGCTGAGAGTTGCCCATCAATTAGAAATAAAAAGAGATAGCGAGAGTTGGCATCGCATCTATTTCTAAATGGATGCAAATAACATTAAAAAAGATGGGGACAACAAGTTGGGAGTGGGAATGAAAGTGGGTGATGCTATGAGGAAATAGCAGGATTTAGGGTGATATGAAGAACGCAGGCAGGCAGGGAAGAAGAGGAACGGAGGGATAAAGTAGGCTTTGATTTTCAAGGGACAGTGAAAAGTAATCAAAAGCTATATTTGACATCCCTTTCACAAACAAATACAATATAACTCTCTCTCTCTCTTCTAGGCACACACACCATCTTTGCAAATCATCCAAGAACATTGAATAACGGACGTTCATTCATCCAGATAGCGCAACTTTGATAATCATAGCTGAGGCTGAAGAACATATGACCATATAAATAGATGAGTGGTGTGAAACTCAATCTCATATTGTGAAATTAGAATCAAGTTGAGGGCCAGACATTTATTTCTATATTATTTAGTGAACGAAGCTAAATAATCAGATATTTGACCATGTCTTAAATGCCCTGAACATGGCAAATCAATGGCTTTTGGTAATGTTTAACTCTTTATGTTGCTGCTGTCGGGTGAAAACCTCCTAGTGTATCCACTGGGTTTTGAAAGGATTTCCTAAACTCAAGGGTTGTAGAGGCCAATGTTGTAGGCCAATGTGTTTCAGCTAAGACTGACCTTTAGAAATGCTTGTCGTTTCTTCAGGTAAACAACTCAGCATACAGTTGATACAACATCCTCCTCTGTGAATATGAGCA
>OMOT01079036.1:0-22838 GCA_900312575.1 Acanthochaenus luetkenii
GCCCGAGCCCGGCCCGAGCCCGGCCCGAGCCCGTGTGCAGTGCGTTTGAATGCATCTAATTCCTTTGAAAAGTATTCTGAAGCCACAGCTGATTTCTGAATCATATTTTTTTCTCTGTCACTTATATTTTAGATGAGTATCAGCTGGAACAATTGGCATTTATTCGCAAGAGGAATGTGATGGACAGTTAAAGAGCCTACAGTTCTGCACCAAGAGAAATATGAGAGGAACATTAAGGATCTCAGAGCTACAAATTCCTCACCTACTCAATAACGAAGTCTCAGAAGTAAAGACAATTCTACGTATATTTGAAAGCTTGTTGCATGTGAGAAGTGAGGGTATTGTAGAATAAAGCAAATGCAGTGGCACAGGTGAAGTTGAAAATAAGAGAAAAAGAAAAGAAAAGAAAGGCAGCCAAGGAGAAAAGCCAGAAGGGATCAGATGGAATAATTACTACTCTGGGAACACTTCGGCTAAACAGCAGGACCATTCAGAGATCGAGCCCCATACCTTTATGATTCCAAGATACAGATAGATACCCGACATATTTTATTCAAAACGTATATTCAAATACCACAGGAATGAAAATGTAGTGCCTCGATTAATAAAGACATCTTAGCCCGTTTGTCTTTCTCTTTTTTTAAACCACTGCTGCTGACTGCCTACACATAATTAAATGGAATGTATCCGAAATTACAATGCTGTGTGGGAAATTAATAGTGCAATAAAACAAACAAATAAACAAACGATAAAACAACACCAACAAAAAACGAAAAAAGCCACTCACATCTTTCCACAGAACCTGTTGACTGCTCGCTTCCATGATGCAAGCCCACAGACGGATCCTCTCCACTCTTCTTTGCTGGGGAAAATAATCACCCCGGGGAAGGCAGAGTCCCAACTTTATTCCATTGGTAACTTGGGAGTGTGCTGAAGGGGAGGGAAGTTTCGGACGGGATGGAATTACTGAAATGTGTGATACCCATTGTAAGCGAGGCAGATGTCTCCTGCACCAGCCTGCTCTCATTTCCAAAGTGGAAAACCGTAGATGGATTCAGACTGAAGGAGAAAAGTTATGTTGAAAAACGTCCCCGGTTCACTGCTTTCAAAATATTCAGACATACAGTTTGTATGTGTATGAGAGCAAGTATGAGGAAAAAATACACATACAGTACATACATATATGTCATATCTTATGAAGGTTAGGGTAACATAGTCTGTAGAGATGCAACAGATAGGCAAGTGGCACTTTGTCACGTGGTTAGATATGTAGATAGTTACTGGAGTATCAACGTTGGACTGTCCAGATAGTGTTACCTATGTGTTCACTGTGCTACACCAGTACCCAGCATACCATCCCAAAAAGGTCACATGAGCAATGAAAACAACATCAACAGCAACAACAACAGTTGAGAAGTAAAAATGTAGTTGACAGTATCTTTACTGCATGACATTTTGGTCTGCTAATCTTTCTTAAAACATGAAAGATACAAAAAAAGAATACACAGTGAATTTTATCTTAACATATCTTGTGACGGGGAGTGAAGGACATAAGAAGACACAACGGATGTCCAATCCAACTATACAATCCAGCTGTCAATCATAAACATTGTCTCTCAGCTCTCGCTTTCTCATTTTTTTTCAATATTATCTGAGGCAGTACACTAAGCAACAACAACAACGAAAATATTGTGATGAAAAGATTTGAAATCACTCCAGTTTAGTATGAGCAAAATGGTACAACCTAAAAGTTCCACATCACACTCAATTTACAGGGGGGGGGAATGAAGACTGGGTCAATACCACCTGAGGAGGAACATTCTGGGTAAAATTGGTCAACCTGCAAGCCTTTAGCGTGGCAGGCAACATTTGAGCACATATTAAGTCTGTCAGATCTGATAGCTGTGGGACCTCGTCAGCTCTTTCCCATTGATATAAATCTTCACAATTACTGTGACATTTTGCTCGGGTAAATCAAGCAGCCGGTCTTTCAGGAATAGTGTTGTGTCAGCACCAGAGTTGAGCATCCTGGGACCCTCATTCCCCCGATAGCATTCAGCGCCAGGCTGGGGCTTTGACACCCACAGAATAGAATAAACAGCAATTTAGTTTGGACTGCATACAAGATACTCACCGATTAGAGCAAAGGTTGATGGGAGCAGCCGAAGCAAACCAGGTAGAATAAAAAAAACAAAAAACATTTACTCTATACTCTTCAAGCTTCAGGCCGATAGCATTGATAGGATTTAAATCTTTTGAATTTGAGTGCTATAACCTAGAGTCAGGCCCATTACAAATCCAACACACCAAGAGTTATAGGCATCATACCGCAAGTGTTGTTCTACTAATGAATAAACAGTTTTCCATCAGACGACAATAATTCTGTTCAAAGCGATTTATACTCCAGGCAATCACTGCCTCCACAAACTTGCTGGGTAGGTTTTGTCATACTTTGCAGTGGCCATACCATCTGGGAAAGCCGTTCCTTGTTTAATTGTTTCTTGAACTCCTAAGCCAGCCTCTAATGCCTCGTCAAGTTTCTGTCACTCAGAAACAGACACTATGGTGGACACCCACACATTTCCCCGGTCCACATCCACATTAACAGTCCCTTCCCACATGAAGGGAGACTGTCGCTGAAAAAGAAAGAGGAAGATGCAGAATGAATGTGTGTGTGAGAGAAAGAGAAAGATAGAGAGAAAGAACGAGAATAAATTAATCTCTTTCTCTCTCACATACACACACACACATACACACACACACACACACACACATAAAGATCTCCTCCATGGATAGAATCAAACATTCTAGTACATAGACTGGATCCATGTAGGTGACATGTGGCACATTATCCTGCCTGGTTTGATTATCCACCTCCTGCCTCGATGCAGCTACACCGCCTCAGTCTGTCATTACAGAGGAAGAAGAGGTGGAGCGAGATTTGTATCCTCACGAAGAGGCAGTCATGGAAACTGACTTGGTCTAGAGGAGACCTGAGACCCCCTCAACACCCCTGCATCTTCTCCCTCTATATTTCAGGATTCTCCTCATGCTTGTATGATGGCCAGGCCCGAACTGAGACATTTTGGCCTGGCCTGCTGATTGGCCCGCAGTCAGGTCAGTGTTCAAAGCAAAAGCAACATGGGGCAGCCTGGATGCCCCCCCCAGCCTGCCTTTCACCTAATGGTTTGATCTCTGCCTATAATGACATGTGGTGATTCCACCCATGTGCCGATAGCCAAGACAAGCTGCAGCTAGAAAATGTGAAAACCCGCCTATTTTGCGCACGACTCCTCCACGACTTCCCAGATCATCTAATAAGATCTACGCTGAACCAAGTGGCGAGCCGAAAGGGAGAGGAAGAAGAAGGTTCCTCAAGATGAGGCGGCCAAATCTAAAAAAATCACTGATTTATTGTTTAAGTTGCTGTCACCATTTAAGAGATAGCCCTCAGTATCTTTGTTATCTCCGGTCACGTGGACACTCAGGTGTGCCACAGTGGAAATTAGGGATGGGCAATAACACTGCTTTTCTTTTCCATCCGATACCAAGTAATACAAAGGCTTGTATACAGATACATTTCAAAGGTTTCTTGTGTACAAAAAAGAAGAAGAACGAACGGAGCCATGAGACCTGGTTCCCTCCAAAGAGACGTAATTCCCATCGCTGGTGCAGGAAAAGCACAGAGGAACTGGCAGGTGCAAGGCAAACGATCTACAGTACAGTTATTGGTATCAGATTGAGCTGTGTGAGACTTAAAGTAGCTATGACTATGAAACAGTAGAACAAAAACATCTGGCATCTAAATTATTTGCTGGCAAAATATATATGTTGTTTAGTTTATACCATAATACCATAATATGTTGTGACTGTAGTATGGAGGCTTGACGTTGGTGGGAAGATGTAATCGTGTGTATGGAAGAGAAAAGCTCTGGACTGGAGTTCTGTTGGTGAATAGAGTGCTGTTGTTAGATAGAGTGCTGTTGGTGAATAGAGTTCTGTTGTTGGATAGAGTTCTGTTGGTGAATAGAGTGCTGTTGTTAGATAGAGTGCTGTTGGTGAATAGAGTTCTGTTGTTGGATAGAGTTCTGTTGGTGAATAGAGTGATGTTGGTGAATAGAGTTCTGTTGGTGAATAGAGTGCTGTTGTTAGATAGAGTGCTGTTGGTGAATAGAGTGATGTTGGTGAATAGAGTTCTGTTGGTGAATAGAGTGCTGTTGTTAGATAGAGTGCTGTTGGTGAATAGAGTTCTGTTGGTGAATAGAGTTCTGTTGGTGAATAGAGTGCTGTTGGTGAATAGAGTGCTGTTGGTGAATAGAGTGCTGTTGGTGAATAGAGTTCTGTTGGTGAATAGAGTGCTGTTGTGTGAATAGAGTGCTGTTGGTGAATAGAGTGCTGTTGGTGAATAGAGTTCTGTTGGTGAATAGAGTGCTGTTGGTGAATAGAGTTCTGTTGGTGAATAGAGTGCTGTTGGTGAATAGAGTTCTGTTGGTGAATAGAGTGCTGTTGGTGAATAGAGTGCTGTTGGTGAATAGAGTGCTGTTGGTGAATAGAGTGCTGTTGTGTGAATAGAGTGCTGTTGTGTGAATAGAGTGCTG
Organism: Acanthochaenus luetkenii; assembly: GCA_900312575.1. Taxonomy (NCBI): domain Eukaryota; kingdom Metazoa; phylum Chordata; class Actinopteri; order Beryciformes; family Stephanoberycidae; genus Acanthochaenus; species Acanthochaenus luetkenii. Next base: position 4,599 of record OMOT01079036.1, read on the forward strand.
TTGTGTGAATAGAGTGCTGTTGTGTGACTCTCAGCCTATATGGAATCATGGGTATTGGTGACTACAAGTATTTATCCCATATGTGAAACCGAGTGATCTTATGACTATCAGGCCTCTATGGGATCTAATGTGTTTTACAGGAAATTAAGCAACTCAGCCAAGATTGACTATATGATTGTGGTTTGCAGCACCATTCGTACCAAAGGCTGTGTTGTGTGTGTCTCTCTGTGTGTGTACACGTGCAGGTGGGTGGGTAAGGTGGCCCGGGTGGGTGTGAATTATTGTCCCAGTCTGGCCCTGATGACGGCAGGGAGGAAGTGGAGTCCAGCAGAGGAAACTTATACAGCACTCGGGAGTTTCCCAGGAGTCACTTGACTCTTCAACAGACTGTAGCTGAGGCCTGACACATTGTCTTGATATACTACTGCATTTCCCTCTACTGAGTGCAAACTACTGAGTGGAGCCCAACAAGTGCCTCTAAATCCGTGACCATATTTGTGAATGAAGTGCATCATTATGGTATATTATAATTATTTATTGTTTATTAGCAGATTTGAAACAGTATACTCAATTTATTCATTAATAGTAATTAATATGAAATGATAGAGAAGTAATTCTTTTCATTGCACAATTGTTAAGCACATATCCAGTTAAAATCATGTGAAGATTGATGCCTAATGTCCATAACCAATGTGAAAGGAGAGAATGGTGTAAACAGAAGTTTAGTTTGAGGGATAAATCTTCACCATCTCTAAGGAGTTCCTTTAAATTGACATACTGGGGGAGATGAATAGAAATGCGGATTACGATGCTGCAAATCTTCCCCAAGTTTATACATTAATTTCCCAAATCTCACCATGAGAATAAAACTACTTGCTGGAGGATTTTCTCAATTTATTGCTTGAAGGGACAGGTGTATTTACTTAGATAATTGTATTCCTCATCCAAATTAAAATGCGATGAAATATTAATACAATTCTGAGTTTGAAGAGAGGCAGATCTTTGAAAATTATCTAGACAGCAATATTGTCAAATTGTTCTTCGCACTTTGCAACGTTTTCCATCAGCCCAAAATGGAAGAGAAGCAGTGAGAGAGAACATCATCTTCTTAGGCTGCATTGAAAAAGGTATTTCCACAAATAAAGCGCTCGTAGTAAAAGACACAAATAGGTGCAGGTTTTTTTCACTGTGATGATCTTGACTCATCTTGGCTGGGCTTTGTTTAGCTAGTAGCAGAGCTCTCTGGGGGAACATTGAGTGCTGTAGTCAAAGTGGAACTCTGCTGAATGAGCTTTGAGCTTCCAGTCCCCAATATCCCAGCATGTGTGCCACAGAGTCAGACAATAGAGCCAAACGTAAGTCATAGCCAAATAGTAATTACCTCTGCACCCTGCAGAAGCAGACCAATTGACTCCTCTAGATGAATGACAACAGGTAAAGGGCAGTGATTAGCCTCAGGCCTCAGAGGTAATGCTCTATATAAGGCAGTAGATATACTTCACTTATTTTGTTCTTATTATGCTGTATAATGCTAATTGTGTGTGTTATGTCCAGTATTGCTAACCTTGCTTGTCAGGGACTGGTGGTGGTGCTCATACGTCTAGATGTCTGTTTTTGGTTAAAAACAACAACGTTATTACTATTGTTAGTGAACAGTTAATACATCATAATGAAATGGCTCCATAAGAACAGTAATTAAGTAGATTCACCATTCTACCTTTGGTCCTCATAGACTGCTACTCCTGATGATTTTTATAAAATTAAACAATTAAAACGAGTTGTCATACAGGTTAGTTCAAAAAGATAATAAAGGTATTATCGTAACAAAATGCTAGCTACATATTTATACATTTGCATAGCTAGTTAGCTAATGTATTGTAGCGTGGGTTGTAACTACTAGCTGTAGTCAGTTCGTAACAGAAACTGGGGAGGCAAGTCGCTTTGGAAATTGAAAAAGTTTCAATGGTATTCATTCAACGTATGATATAGATTTATATTAAAATTCAACTTTACACATGTAAAAACCACATACAAGAGCCATTATTTCTGTAAGTGCCATAACTTATCAAACAGATTGATGTAGTTATACCTTGTGGCTCGCAATGGTGATTTTCAGGGAATGCATGGTAAGCTAACATACTCAAAAGTACGCAGTGTGTGTTATTTGTGCTGAGGGTTACCGTTACCGTTAGCGGTAGCTGGGGTAAAGTGTATTTTTGTGTTAGGTAACAAGTGAGCGATGTTAATGGCTAGCGGTAGCTAGGTTAAGTATGTGGAGTACAAGACTAACACAGCTGTAGGTAACACTAAGTGACCTTATTTACCTTATTCAATGCAATCCCCTTCTGCCATTACATCATGCACATACCAGGTGACGTTCCATCTCACTCTAAAACATACACAAACACTGTTTGCGCACAAGAAGTACACCTCGAAAATCACCTACCCACAACACCGCACAGTTTACATATGAAATAAAGCCCATCGCAACATTGGACACTTTATTTGTATTGTTCTATAGGATTCATGATTATGTAGATTGTAGTGCTGCCTGAATGCTATTTCTTTGTCCTGCCATTGTCTGAACATTTCTTCCTTCTATCTCTTTCTTCTGCTTCTATCATTTTTGAACACCAAAGGACCACAATGGAAATAAGCCCCGGGCTTTCTTGTGTCATCCATGATGGGTTTTTATTCATTTTTCAACTACTGTCGTAGTGTCCTTGAGCAAGACACCTAACCCCAAATTGCTCCCGTTGAGCAGGTAGGTACCTTGCATGGCTGCCTCCGCCAACGGTATGACATGTAAGTCGCTTTGAATAAAAGCGTCTCCTAAATGCTGTAATGTAATGTATGTAAGTCGCTTTGGATAAAAGCGTCTCCTAAATGATGTAATGTAATGTAATATACCATGTCTCTATCTCCTTCGGAGCTGATGTCTATATATTTTGTTTTAAAAAGCCGTATCAAATAAAATCTATTCATCAATCAATGGCCAAACAGGGTGGCAGGGTAGCCCAGAGGTAGAGAAGAAGGCTTGTAGCCGGAAGGTTGTCAGTTCGAATTCCGAGCCAGATGGGAAAAAATCTGGCATATTGTGAGCTAGCAACTGGAGGGTTGTTCGAGTCAGAATGGGGTGCCAGTCCCTGCCGCTGTGCCCTTGAGCAAGGTACTGAACCCCTAATTGTTCCCGTACTGTGTATGGCTGCCCTCTGCTCCGCCTCCTCCAGCGTGTGTGTGTATGCAATCACTTGTGTGTATCTGGGGGGGATCTGTGATGGGTTAAATGCAGAGAAATAATTTCACTATGTGTGCGGTGCTCTGTGCATGTGTGTGACAAATCAAGTACAATTTGTAAAAAAATTACAATAATAATAATATCTATACATAATTAATATTTCATTAGTAAATGAAATATAAAATTTTCTGGGCCGATAGTAAGTCATTAGTAAATGAATACATCAGGGTGAGACAGCTATGGGTGTTTGTAGATATAAAACAGAAGATTAAGGACTGTGCTATGCTGTGTGCTCATACGGACATGACTGTGCGGGACACTTTATAAGCCCCTTGGGGTTTTTCGTCTTCCCTGCACTTACCTTTTATGATGAATAATGGTTGTTATATATGATTTTATATGTGTGTGTGCTAAATAGATCGGGGGGAAAAAGACAAGCAACCCATGAATGATGTTACTGTATATGTGAAAATTCATAGGATGCACTTTCAGTGGAAGTTATCTTGTCTGATTTCAGTATGTTTAATGGGGAAATTGGACAGGGGAAACTGTCCAATGGAAGTGTTGCCCTACAGTTTATACTGTATCTGTTTATTGTGTCCAGAAATACTTTGCTGAAATATATATGTTTGTTTTCTTTTTCTTTTTTTAAGGTTGGTAAATATTGAAAATTATGTTAAATTGATGTTCATAGACAATATACGAATCACTTGTGTGTATCCGGGGGGGGATCTGTGATGTGTGCGGTGCTCTGTGCATGATTGTGACAATACATTTAAAATACATATTTTCGTCTTCAGATTTGATCAAATGGAAATTTCCATTTTAGTGTTGAGAAACAAATATCATTAATCAGTACTTAATTATACTTACTTTATTAAATATATACAAACCATTTCTAACCATCCCCAGCTCACGCCTCAGCACCATGGGTGCTCAAGCTTTCAGTTGCTTGGCTCCCAGTCTCTGGAACTAGCTGCCCCCTCACATCTGATTCCATAACAACATTCAAAACCCAACTCAAAACCCACCTGTTCAAATTGGCATACTCACTGTATTATATTTCCTTTTTTTACTCTGCTGCCTTTATTTCTTTCTTTTCAAGATCTAATTTTGACTGTCTTGTTTTATGCCCTGTAAGGTGACCTTGGGTGTCTTGAAAGGCACCTCCAAATAAAATGTATTATTATCGTTATTTTATTATTATTTATAAACTTTAGGATACCAGAAAATGTCTGTAAGTTATTTATAAGGTGTAATTATGATCAGTTACCATCTTACTAATGCTTGATAAACAACAATGGGTCCCTAAAGTGCAAAATATGATGGTAGTCATTTACGTGTTGTGAGTGATTACATACTTTCCTGATGATCTACTATGCACCTTGAAAATGTAATATTATGTAAACTAATTTCATTTGGAGATATTCTCATTCATGAATAAATCATTAGCTAATTGTTTATTCCTGATGTTCTATCTGTTCACAAACAATAGTTATAAAGTGTTACCCAACCCCTGGCACACAAATTTAACCCTTTACAACTAATGCTTCATTTCAAATTGCCATTATTTTCCTGCTTAAAGCCTTTTGCTAGAATTTTCCTTGTAAATCATAGCTATTTGCATGTTGATTTAACATTGTCATCAACTTTAAAATTAACCACATGCAGTCATCATAGTCGTATTTAACAAACCCAATCTATGTGTTGGATCATGTGCATGTTGTAGTGTGTGAGATTTGTTAATAATTATCTTTTTGAAGCATAAATAAATCTGACACAACTGGCAGTACCTTTGAAAACGAACATGGAACTACTGAAGTGAATGGATCTTCTGCTACGCTATCACCATTTCATTTGTTGGGCTGTGACAACTGGCACATACAGTATGTCTCAAACTGATCTTGAATCTAATATTTTAGCAATGTAGTGATACTGGATAATCTAATCTAATAATGCAAGACAATGATACAGTAAATCTATCAAATGTGAGTTAATTGTTGCTAATGCTAATCTTTTATCATTGTTTCCACATTTCATTTTGAACAAAAGGCTCCATCACAAGGTAAGATTCCCTAACACAGACATACAGCAAATGCACAAATGATTTTACAACATGCATTCATTAGAATATAAAGTGAAACAATCACCATTTGTAACCTTAATCCCCTACAGAGGACCCATCTGGATCTCATGTTTAGTGATGAAGGTAAACAACTATTTGCTAAATGTTGCTAATAACCTCATGGACAAAAACCCCCACAAAAAAACCTTAAAACAGTGGGAGGTGAACAGCACAGTCATTAAACACTCCAGGGTCTAGGGAAGCAGAATAAGTAAAGCTGTACACGGAGTTCACACAATGGGGCTCCATTGAAAGAAGGAAGTGGTTCCTAGGCAACTATTTCCGAGTCGCTGTGGTGTACTGCAGGGATCCTTTAGAGACTGGGTCATTATAATAATGTCCAAAAAGGCTTTCTGTCCTGTGTGTTAAGTACATATTAACTAGCATGTTCAGAAATTACCATGGAGAACCATCAGAAAGTTGATCTATGACGCACACCTTGAAGAAAATATTATTTCGATTTGACAGCACCTATTGTTGGCTTTGTCAGAAAACAAAGCAAATAATAAAGTAAAAGAGCAGCAGTGCCTTCATAAATAAGGAATCAATAAAAAAATTAAAAGGATGTCTGTGTATTGTGTTTGGGGTAGCAGAGTTGGATGTCAGTTGTTTCAGAATTTGAGGGTAAATGCATTAAAAGAAGAACAAATAACGACACTGAAAGCATACATTTTGGTCAGAGGAGATGTTTTCACTCTTCTTCTTACCAGATTCGGCAAATTTGATCTATCAGCTTGCTCCTTTGGTGGTGAAGAAAATGGAGCAGGGAGAACCTAATACTCATTGTTGCGTCTCCGTTGGTTGTACCCATGGAGGACCAGATCCGGGAATGTGCAAAACTGGGTATCATGGGTCACCAAGGTCATGTCTGAGTCAAGTCCCAAATCCTGAGTAGTCCATGCTTGAACAAATTGAATACATACAAATGTACGATCGCTCGGTCAAGCACGACAAGAAGCATCACAGGTGAGAGCAGAAAATCCCCCTGCTTCATTGTGAAGAGATTAAAGCCTTCAGGTGCACAATATAATAAAGAGAGAGAAAGGAACAAGAGGAGATGTGTTCTAAGAGAGAGGTATGTCCTGTCATCATGCATTTTTATAAGGTCATGGTTATGGCGGGATGGGCGTAGCTAGCACCCAGCTGAAATGTAAAAACACAACATAGCACCAGAATTTCTTTGTTTCACCCATGTTAAATCATGAAATAGAAATTGTTCCACTTGGAAAGGCATTGCTACCTTATTTCTCTAGATCAGTTAATGAGGCATCATTTTCTTCTGTAAATTGTATTGGATGTAATAATTGCCATTTTCCGATCCATTCTTTTTCATATGAGGTTACATTGTTTAGAACCATTGATGCTCTTCACCTCTTTTTATGTTATTTCACAAGATAGAAGGTTCTCACGCAAATGCATAATAATAGCTAGTGGCGGGTCAATGGATTATAAGCATGTAGCGTCTCGTTAATTGGACACATTTTTTATTGTATTACTTAAATCTTGAAGCTCTGAAGCAATAAATACAGGATAGATCTTTAAGTTTTACAAGCAATAGTCATTGGTTGGGTGGAGGTTGTGTGGTGGTGGTGACAGGGTTGGGGTCACCCCCTCATGATCTTGCCTAGGGCACCAAATAAGCCAGGGACCTACACTGCTTAGTCACTCGTGAAAGTTGCGTTTTTGTATTTTGCATTTTACGCTGTATGATCGTGACATCGCTTTTGGCAGCAACCTGCAGTTTTCCTGTGATTATTTCTGAGAACATCTGTGGAAAGATTTCCTGGAATTGTGCTCAAAATGGGTAAATGGATGCTCATATATGAAATGCATCTGTGGTTCCCAATTTGATTTGAAACAGCAGGCTTATTTCTATTTCAAATAGTAGGTAATGAAAATAAACTAGGAGATGCTTGACAATTGCTGTACTTTGAAAGTAAGATATGAGCACAACTCATCTAATTGCCTCTCTAATGCTGTAAATACTAAACATAGAGCCACGTCAAAAAGAAACCTTCAGAAGTCATTATTCATTAGAAGCAACAGAAGACAAATAGAAGACACACCTTCATTGTCATTGTGCTCATGGGCAGCGGGACAAAATATTATCACACATTAATTATCACGATTTGTCTTTACAGCATGAGAAAGGGTATTTTAGAGGCCATGGACTATACAGATCGACCTTTACTTTCTGAGAATCTTTATTGAAAATGGGGCCCTAAATTATTTTAATGCAGTCATTTTTCTCTTCCATTCATTAGAGGGAGCCATAGGCAGCACACAACTATATTTTAATTTGCCAAAGAGGGATAATTCACTTCATCGCTTTAAATTACGCATGCAGTTTATAACTGAATAATGGCTTTTATGGTATTTGTGCTCAATTTCTACAGAAGGTTAGGGAATACTTAATCCTAGTAAAAAATGAATAAAAAAAATCTGTTGTGTCCTTGAGCAAGACACCTAACCCCAAATTGCTCCCGTTGAGCAGGTTGGCACCTTGCATGGCTGCCTCTGCCAACGGTATGATAATATGCTTAGGATAAAATCGCCAGCTAAATGCCGTAATGTAATGTAATGTAAAGGAAATACAAGAGGAAAACCTTTTGTGGGTTATACGATAGTCATTCAACTCCCTCCCATCCACTGTTCTTCTTTATAACCTGTAGGAAAGAGTCTGTCTGAAAGTGACATTTTTCCAGACAATGATGAATTCAGGAAAGCAGCTTCAGACAATGGTGCCAGGTTTGTTACCTTTTGGAAAGACTGCAAAGCTGGAACTACAAAGCTGGTTATGAACCTAATGCTAACCTAAGCACACATTATAGAGACCATAACCATAGTCACACTTTATTTGGATCGTACAATGCTGATACTCAACTTACTATCAAGTGATTATAATGTGTCATTAAAAAGTCTGTTTAGTTTCAGGCAGGGCTGTAGTCAAGATCATCAAAATTGAGTCCAAGTCAAGTCCCAGACCAGGTCAAATCAAGTTTGAGTCAAGACCAAGTCCAAAAGGGGTCGAGGCCAAGTCAAGAGTCCACAAGGTAGCCTATATGCCTTTATAAATGCAAACATGATAATTAAGGAGTTTCTTCGTTTTCTCTGGATGAACAAAGTTGTAGCTTTGCCTGCAAAGGAGATCTGTATATGATATACCCTTCAACATCCATTGGCAGGGTGAAAAGTGCATTGGAATGCATGTAGCTAGCCAATCATTTTATTGGTGATCAGGTGAAAAAAAGCATGTTGTGTATGCTGAGAAAAAGTCAGGCAAGAAATGTGAGTGGGAACGTGGGAGAGGGAACAGACCACCAATTTATGAGCAAATGTAATCAAACAGAGCTAAACTGATTAAAATGTATTTTATGCAAACAGGCAAAGTGTTTTACTTTATAACATTTCCTCGTTGAAATCATCTAATGTATAATTTTAATCAACTCATATGTATTCTCTCCTCTAAAAGTGCGCGATTCAGATATAATATGTGGCTATAATTGCTGTGTAATTACTTTGTGATATAATTAGACCATGATTAGCAGGACATTTGTGATTTTTATTGGAACTCGCTCTTTTTTCCACCATCTCTAAAATATCCTCCACTGTGTAAGGCAAAGGTGGTGTTGTGTCCAAACATTACAAGTAAAACCAATTAAAGTTCAATCTGCAGTTCCTGTTTTTTGTTTTGTTTTGCCTTGCTATTATCTTCTCAGTACCCCACAGCTGTTAGTTGAATTAGCTGCTTGCTTATTATAATGCAATATTACAAAAATAAAGAATAAAACTTTACCTGAATGATTAAAGGGAAGGTGTAACCCAGTTTTAGATTAATTACAGTTCTGTATACTGGATGCATGTAAGATTTCATATATTAGAAGAATTCCCATGAAAAACGAAACAAAACAGTACAGAATAAGCCAATGCGTTTTGTTAGTGAGTCTGTACCTCTTAAATGGCTCGCAAAGTCTTCATAGGTTTACCAACTCCCATCCATCCATTACCTTCAGAAACGTACATCTAAAATACTCTCCATCAGAGACCTCATGTTCTATCTGTACCCTTACGTCTTCGTTATTTGAGTTATATCCTAGTAAGTTGTCATGCTGGACAATAACGAAGACAAACGTTATTATAATGACAAAACACTCAACCAGACACAAACCAAAGAGTCTTGAGGGTGTTTTTGATGCAGTTTTAAACTGGCACTGGCATCATTGAGGTAACAACAACCTAACCATTTACTGAGATGTGAATAGACTGAAGTAGCATGCGACATACTGAAATGACGAAAAAATAAATTGGATAAGCTTGATTAAGCACATTCACATCGCAACAGGTTTAGTATTGAGATTTACCGCGCAGTTGAATTGACAGTGCAACTGATAACTGTACAGTATATAGCCAACATCTGTATAGCCAACATCTGTTACTTTGTGCGCCCAGACCTCGCAGAAAAACTGAATAATGATCAAAATGTGGAAAACGGTATTCGACAGGGGAAGAATATTCATATTCGAATGGGTATCTTCATTAGTTGCTATAGTGCTGGCGCGATGTTCACTTTCTAGGCTACGGCTGGGATGAATTACAGCGACGGAGAGGTTGACGGAGCATAGTGCTGTCTAACGTTCCGTCTGATTTCCTTGTTATGGTCGCTCTCCCACCTCCCTTTCTTTCTCTGTGCATTCCTATCTCTCAGCTTCACAGTGGTCGGTCCTAATGTATGACCATTGTCTAGAGGTCATTGTGGATGTCCGAGTCATGTGGCGGTAGCTTGTCACGCAGAGCGCTGCATGCTTCAGGGAGTAATCACAAACCTCCAGCTTTCCCCATCAACATTCTTTGCTGCCCTTAGGCCAACAAACCAGATTTTTTATGTCAGCTGGCATGCACCTTCAACTCATAAGTAGCTGTTTGACTTTCACAAGTCTCGCATCATCCGTACATACACACTCCCAGGCAAGGTTGCCATATCCTTGGTCCATAATTATATGCCAGTTATAGGAGTCCACTTGCGCATGCAGATGGGCTGGGCTCCTTAAAAATCCAGGTAGCAGGTCATACCTATCTACACAGACTATTTATCATTCCCTTAGGAAGAGACCTCGCATCGTAATAATCATTTCAAATATTTCTCGTTATTTTTGGTCTCAATTCCCCACCTCCACCTCCGTCCCCAAACACATACACACATGCACACGCACCACCAACAATGCCACAAAGAACTATGTTAATGATGACAACTTTCCAAAATCCATTTCCATAAATTTCTTTTGGGGGGATTTTGTGTTAAATAATCCTATTATTGCCATGACCATTAGCTTTCCAGGGATCTTGTAATTGACGAACCTCCATATTAAGGCAAATGTCATCCAAAAGACAGAGAAACAAAATTTCACTGTCTGTCACTGACTGTCTTAATGTTTAATAAACAAGTGTCCTATATGTTTATATGGGAGGAATATTGTTGGATAATAACTTTCAGATGAGGGAGTTGTCATAATCCAATAGCACAATTTAAAGTGTAAAAAACTAACTTCCATATTCTGCACCATCCCATGCAATAGAAAAAGCAACCAATATCTTGAGGAAATACATCAAATATCAAACTAAATTATGCTTCAAAGGGGCTGACTGATTGCATCAAATCCTGGTTGGAGCTCATTACTGCCTATGTGCTTCATCTGAAGTGACAATGGTTCTCATTTGTAATGCATGACACATGATCAGCTTAATACCTAACACTGACAGGTATTTATAGAGAGCCATCTCCGTGGTGTCAGGGGGCGATTTTCCAAGGGACGTCTGTGGTGTTTTATGGTTATACATATACAGTATATATATTCTAAATAGATTCGATTTAAAAGAAGGGCAGTACCTTTTGTAGGTCCACTGAATCGGCTTAAATGTATGTTTGTCGTTACAAGCCTCTGCATTCGCTGCTTTTCTGTGCATAAGCTGCAAATAGTATCTGGCTCCTGTGAGCATCAGCCTTGAACACTGACAGAAGAGCAGGAAAGCAGATTCACAAATAAATCACATTATTTAAAAAATAGAAAATAATAATCCTGCTACCATTACTATTGCATCTATAAAACCTTTAACAGCACACTGCCTAAATATCCATGTTATGCTGATAATTCCTAAAAACGACATCCAATACCCATTCCTCTATTCAACAGTATATTTTAGGTATTTTTCGTAGAAGTCGCGAGTGGGCTGTGATGGTATGTGATTGACTTTCTGTGCGTGATGAGAACATTGGAGGACGCGGGGAGCGTGTTGTCTCCCCTCATTACAACCACCGGGTGCCCAGCTGCAGAGACAGCTGTAGCATACATTAACACCTGCCAGAAGAGGAGCGGGCTACATCACTCCACACAAAGTGATGCATCGTGTTTGTCAGGGTAGATTTTCATACTCGATTTCAGTTTACAGTGTTACAGTAAATAAACATGTAAATACCTTCTTCTTTTCTTTTCTTCCTTGTACGTGTTAATAGTTCAATGTCATTATGAGTTTCTATTTACTTGAAGGTGTTGATTGTTGATTTTCACACCTCAGTGAACTGATGACTAAAAAACTGCACTGCACAAGGAAAATGTGCTCTGATTTTGAGACTGGCAGCTCTGTGTATTTGTCTTGACATGAGGCAGAGCAGACCATGGGTCCATGAGGCAATTTCTGTCCACAGTTGAGATCCGGTCTCTTCCAGTGGGGCAGCCCAGCATACAGCCCTCACCCTGGGTAGCTCTACAAAATACTCATTACAAACTTCAGCACAGTCGGCAGATTTGAAGAGAACTTTGTGACATGTTGTTGGCAACCAGCTCAATAGTCATATACAGTATAGGTTCAGAGTAGGTTAAACATTAGCTCCTTTCTATAACGACTGCCTCGCTAACTTCAAAATGATTCGAGTTGTGATTACTACTGCTTTGGCCCATATGTGACCAGTGCCGGCGCCCCCTATATGCAGACAACACACTGTTAGACCCTGTTTTGAGTGTTAATTTGATTGTTATACACATTTGAATTGTGGTGTTTGTTTTGCACATATTTAAAACATTACATTACAATTCTTTTTATATATTTATCTATTTAGACTCTGTTTTGAGTGTTATTTTAGCATTTTAAAAGTGATAACTTGTCATTAGTCTATCTTTATCAAATATCTATCTTTGAACAGTGATGGTTACTTTATCAGTCTTTTTATTATGTACTGTCATTTCATCAGTGCTCTCAGATATGACTACTTTATTCACGTTTATGTTAATTTGTCCGATTACTTTTGACCCCCTAAAATGGGGGATCAAAAGTAATATTGGACAAATTAACGCGCACTTCAATAAAGTAGTCATATTTAATACTTGGCCTTTTGCAATGATATTCCTTTTTTTCTTCAAAAGTCCACTTGAAAACCCCACCAGTAAAATGGCAATGTGTGCAGTGTGCAAGGCTTTTATTTCAAGGCGTGGCACTAGTGTTGCCAAGAACCTTCCATTGAATGGGGCACCAGATAACAGACAACATCAACAGGTCTCATCTGAAGGACTGAGAATTCCGAGCTGGCTTTTTCATCACCTACAAAGATGATCTCTTAATGATTAGGAATAAAGCTGGATATATTTGAAATGAGGGTTTGTCCTCAGAAGGTAATTAGGAGGTGGTGTCCGCATAACTCATAAAGGGTATTGGTACAATGGTGGTAACCATAGAAACCTTGTGACCAGAGTGGGCTTCTAGGAGAAGTGCTTTAATAATATATTGGCCAAGCACAGAAGGCAAATATAATATCACTCTATAGTAATACCAGTCAATGATTAGATATGACTGAACCCCATCTTAGGGGCACGGTGCTGGAAAGAATGGATTACCCTCTGGGGTACAGAAGGAAAATACCCACAGGTGAAAGGCAAAGTAATATTACCTGTAATACATTAACTTTAATATGATGCAAACTTGTTTTACAATGCTCAATTCCATAAATTACATGGGAATAGTGGGAAAGTCCTATACTTGTTATGGTGACAAGGAACGCATAGCTACATATCCCTGTGTGCAGTTCTTATTCACATGAAATTAGTATTGCTAGGCAACCAGCATATGTTGTGTTTTTTGTGTGCCTATTTGTGTGAATGCATCTTTAAATAAGGAATGATCTGCGTCATCAAACACATATTTGACCCTTTCACAACATGGTTCAGAAAACAACACATAAATGTAAAGGTGAATGTGAATGTCAAGTCTTAGTGAACCCCATCCACATGCTGTACCTTCTAACCTGGTATATTTCACACCAAAAAAAAACACACCAAAAAACAACAACACTGTGCACTTGACAACCAGCACCCACTGGTCGATGGCCATTACTGTTATTAGCTGGATTTGAAGCTGTGTAAATGCACAGGTGTACCATTGTTCTGCTCTACAGTATAATGTTCTTTTCACTACATGACAGCTGTTAGGAAGGAGAAAAGTGGCAACCACCAGTGTTCATTTGTTTTCCGCGCATTAGTTGAATCCTCCTAAAAACTATGGATGTACCGTATCAAATGTAATATTGCATAAGTCTTGTTAGATTGTCTGACATAACATAATGTGATACCTAATCCCATGCATGTGACTTTCAGGAGGATGTACTGTAGTCTAATGTTTTTCTGTTTTGTAGAGCTCCCTCATATGAGATAATATACAGATACGAAGGCAAACCTTTCTGTTATGAATACGCTCAGACATCTCATACTCTAGCCAATCACTTGTTATTGATATAAGACATAATATGACTAGTGTTTTCCTTAGGCAGTACATTATCTTTTTCTTGTTGTGTACTATTTCTTTCTATCTGAGGATGATTTAGCAATTCCCTCCGCTCTCCAGATCCATGCAGCTCTGCACACCTCTTTCGGTCATGTTGTCTTTTCCTAGCTAATCGTATATTCTTTCTCTTGTTACTTTTATGTATTGATGCCAAATAACCACAACACTTTCTTTTAATTTGTCCCTCAAGTGATCAAATACTACAGCTATTCTAATGCAGAGAGATTCTTCTCTTTCAACCAGGAAATTGAGATTTCCCTGTATTAAGAACCACCAAATATGATCTAACCTCATGCACCTAAATATACAGTACGACCGTTGATACTGTTGTGCCGAAATTCAAAATGTTTTCCCTCTACATAATTATATATTTTTCATTACATATGACAGATGATAGGAAGGAATAGAACTGCATCATGGCATTAATTCTCAAATATATTTAAAAAAAATAAAGTAGATCTTTATGAAAGGATTTTAACTTGAAACGTAAGACCATGTTACATTTCTGGATTTCCATTATGTGCCGTTGTCCATAGTAACATTCAATTCTCAGCATAACTCTGAGTTGTTACACAATTATCCTTAAAGCAGTTCAACTTTCGCCTGGCACCATAGGAAGCAGTGTTGGGTAAAAAGACTCCAATTTGTCCAATTCCGCACTTGTGTGGATATGTCTAATCATCCAGTTATACTTGCTGATTGGCTCTGAACAGTAGCTGGAATCAAACAGTAGCCCCATGCAGATGACACGCTATTTTTATCCCATCGAAAACCCAAGTCTCTCTCAGAAGAAAGTGCTGCATTTATGTGAAGAGAAAGAAGCCAGAATGATACAAAAAAGCAGAGTTGCAGCATAATCAAACAGTCGAAATTAGCAATCCTCAGTGAAGCCAGCTAACCACTGAAATGACCAACATGAACTGACCTCTAGCTTTCTAGTCTATTGGATCCTATTGGAGTACAGTGACATTATCAAAAATTGAATATTTCTTTGTTCTGAAGTGTACAAGGTAAAGTGACATGCACTTAAGGTAGATATTTAATTTTCAATTGATTTTTCCTTGTGCAGAACTGTGAATGGACTTCTGAAAAGGTTTCTAGATTGCACTTATAAAGACTCTTCTACATAGACAAGCTTGAGCAGTGGTATTTTAACCATGCGCCATCACAAGCCAAGAGTCTGCAGGTTTTCCCTCCAACAGCTGCTGATTTCATTGATTAGCACACATTCACCCAGAGTGTAATCAGTAATCAGTGAAATCAGCTAGTGTTTGGTTGGAATGAAAACCTGCAGACTCCTGGCTCTTGATGGCACATTGTTGTAGACCACGGAGCTAGAGAATCCATAAAAGTGCTAAGTAATACTTTTTATGTGAGACAACCTGACAGAAATATAAACTAGATGGTAGTGATAGACAGATACAGTAGATGGAGAGATGGATAGTGAAAATAACAGGAAAAACTGCAAGATCAAGCTTGTTGTTGTGCTTCCATCCATTTCCTTGTCAGAAACTTTGAATTAAAATGGACTCCCAATGCCTCCAAGGGGTATCTGAAACGCTCTACATAGATTTTATTTATCTATTTATCAGTCTGACAGTCAAGTTGTCATTCCTGTGACATGCTTGGAAATTGTTTTCTGAATTAGAATTCGGACGTGGGAAAAACAATTTCCTTAAACAAGAAGAGGTCAGCCTTTTCATTTCTATCCATGAGATGCATCCGAGCAGAAGCTGAGTCCGAGTCAAGTCTTAACTTAGATCCCTTCCTCTGTGTTTGCAGACACATGCTGCATGATCATGTTATAATTTTCGTCTGCAAACACAGTATAAGTAACTGTGCTTTACAAAATATACAGTGAAACCATGTGCAATGACGGAATACCAATATAAACATCTGTCAATAGGAGCCTCGTCGTAAACGTGGCCTGTTGACTTGTAAAGCACTGGAACAGTAAAGAGCAAACATGAAAAAAGAAAAAAGAAGAATAAATTACACTGGATATCGTAACAACTCCATCAGAAGCACAGATGGCAAGAGATTTTAGGGCAATGTCTTCTTTTTGATGATGGAAAGTATTATAAGTGAATGTGGACAACAAGAGCAGTACTTGCACAGGAAGTGACCAATTGGGAGTGAGTGTACAGCAACAACAACCCAGATGGGCTGCAGCACCAGGCGCTTAAATAATATAAAACAATTCTACTGTGTGTGTGAGTGAGTGGAAGAGGATGAGAAATACGTTTTTTTTTTCAAGTAGATACTGTATACCTGGCTGTCGTTTCACCAGCCTTAGATATTTTATATTTTGTCTGCATCCACCGTGATGCATCATTTTTGGCTTATTATTTTTTATGCCGATCTCTGCGTAGCTCATTTATCTGTTGATCACAGGCTATTATTTCACGAAAGCCTGTAAGTGTTCCGTTTGATGGGGTGTCGACATCTCCCGTATAGCTCATTTATTAACTGATGATATTTGCTGCACCCCTTTTTTGTCTTGCTTATATTGACTATAGCTCACAAGATCTACTTCCTTTATGCTTTATGCGTACATATTTGACCTTAGTATTGGGTGTGCTTTAGTTTAGTAATACAAATATTCCTTTGCATTAAGTAATCTCCCATGTTCATTGTCTGGGTTTAAATTCAGATCTTCAGATGAGACCTGTTGATGTTCTCTTTTCCATTAAAGAAGTGAGAAACATATGGCTCCTACGGAATTGTATTTTTATATTAGACTTATTTTCAAGGTAAGAAAACAGCTGACAAAGTTAGATTTTTGGGTGGTCTATGCCTTAGCTAGGCTAATGCCTTCTATCAAATCAGTCATAGGCGACCTTCAAAACTGTTTGGGTTGACACAATAGGGACGGGCGGGTCAACACTTTGGCGCTGAAATTCACATACGACTCATTTGGTATCGGTTCCTGATGAAAAGTATCAACTTAAAAGTTCATTTTAATCCAAAATGCGGGGTTGTGTCACTCTGCAACACCCTTCCCTCTCTGCATGCTCCAAGAGAGACACGGTGCAGCAGACGGTCCGCTTCAGAGCTCTGTGGGCAGTGGCCGACTTAGGAGGCAGGCTGTAGGCTGCCCACCCAATCAGAAGTTAGAAAGGGTACTGGTATCTTCTGTGCTATTTTTCAATTGGCTGAAAGAAAAAATAAACGTTTTCTTAACTTTTGATTGGTTGGGCAAGATGCACGTTGGGGTGGCCTGTAGCCACCGCCGGCACTCAATTGTACTGGTTTCACACAAAAACATCAGTGGTTCCTAAAGCACCTTTAGGGGCGTTTCTCAAATAGGAGGCTATGTTGAAAAATCTGAAATGCTATTTATGCCATCTCTGGAATGCGGTGGGCAGCTGTGCCGGTTAGCTGTGGAAAGATAGAGGCATTTCTAGCCTTTCACTGGAGCACAAGCAAATAAACGGGAGGCTCTATAGCACACCCCAGCTACAGATGCTACCTGTTGAAAACCTCGTAGTTTTCACTCTCCTCACCCTCTTGCATTGTGCTAAATTAGATTGAAAACTAAGAAAATGTATTAATACAGTTTTTTAGGAAATGTGCCCTCACCAATCCGCAGCCATGCCAAGGTGATGGGACAGTGTTGGGATAGGTCTGTGTAACTGACTTTTTCAGCTTAACTGCTTAGGGGCTGGAAATATGGAGCCTGTTCCAAAACTGATAAACTCTGTCCACTGGTAATGTTTACACCAGGCTTAAGCCTTAACATATGTTTTGGAAATGAACAGCTGCTGAGGCTAGTGATAATCCTATAGGCAGCCCATTTAAACACCCCAGGTTCTCAGATATGATATACACTATACAGTATCCCTATATTCCCCCTCAGCCCCTATCATCTTGAAACTGATTTCCAATAATATGCATGGGCCTGAACCCTTAAGCTTTCTCCGGCTAATGCTACTTATCTGGTCTGAAACATTAAGCAAGGTCTTTTCACGGGGTAAATTCGCACTGACTAACCCAACGGAACCTTTAATCATTTAACTTAGTGTCGGAGGCGGTTTCACTACTTATCTGC
>OMOT01079044.1:0-12003 GCA_900312575.1 Acanthochaenus luetkenii
GGAGAGTGCCTGGTACTATCATCACTAAAACCTTTGTAGAACCTATATGCTTTGTTGTATTTCTATGTACTTTGGTACAGTTGTAGTCAAGGAGTTGCTGAATAGATTCAGTGGCATCTTTCTACATGGGATCATTGCTATCATGGTGTTATCCACTGTTTAATTTAGAAATCACTTTAGGCGAGGATAAAAATCTAAATTTCTCCTTTGGTTTATCCAAGTTTATTCTGGCATACTAACACTCAGAAGGTTACTGACACTGGGAATAGATTCTATAAGGTCTTGTCTATCCATAGATGTCAAGGTCATGCATATAGACCTGACGGATGTGGAGCTATTCTTGTTTTAATTTGGGTACGTTCATTCAGGTGAGCGTACCCTCCCAGAACCCTAGGGTGGAAGAGGCTAAACATACTTTTAGATCACTGGAGCCTCTAAAAACATTGATTCTGTTTTTTCTGGGCATGTCAGTATACTTGTGTCGACAGACCAAAGGCCCATTTCACACATTGCATTTGTAAAATTCCTGTAGTACATTCCACAACAAAAGGTAAGGGGTCTAGCTTGTACACACAACTTATTACCTCTTCTCTTACTCCAGGCACAGGCTGAATGAAAGCAGGGCCAGCTAGGTCATTTAGTATAAAAAAATATATAGTAGTATGGAATTCAAGTTTGTCAATTATCTGGAACTTTTCCTATTCATCTCCTGTATGCTAACGAAGCTAGTTACTTTGTCATAACTTCTTCATATCATAGTCCTCCTGACCAATGCACACACATGGGTCCGAATTTAAACTGGCTATGCATTAGCTACTTTATTTTTTTTAAATATATGGATATTTTGAGTGCCTGATATACCATTTACTGCAAAAAAATCTAATTAGGAATCTGATAGTGGGTCTCAGGCCTCAGGCTGTGTCAATGAGGGGGACAAAAACAGCACTAGTTCGCATTGACTGCAAGTGAACACCCCTTCATGAAACTAGGAACACACCGAAACTCAGTAACATGTTAACGGTGCATGGTATTTGTCTAACCTTGAGGTAGCCTGTTCTGCGGTCAAGGTTAAGATGCAAGTTCTTGATTTCTCCAAATTCAGCAAACTTGTCGTGGATGTCCTCCTCCGTGGCCTCCTCATGGACCCCAGTCACAAACAGGATCCAGCCCTCTACAGCTATAACACAAAGACATGGAATGGAATGTCAAATAATATACAACCAGTAGTTTCAGGCAGGTAATGTAATTGGTCAAAGCCGAGTTACAACCGTGCTGATAATTCAAGCACGGCTACCTTTACTGGTGCTGTGCAAACTCTTGTGGTAACCAGGGAGGTAGCTGGGGATCTTTCCTGCTTTCTCCTGTACATGTGCAAACCAGTGCAAAAAACAAAAAAAAACGCAACACCCAGGATTTATTTTTACTTTACTGTTATTTACGTGTTGGGTTGTGCCTCACTCCATGCCACATAACGCAAACATTATTGTTATTAGTCTAAAATAGGGCTGGGTATCGCCACCGATTTCCCGAATCGATTCAGATTCACTAGGTCCCAGTTCGATTTGATATCTATTCGGTTAGAGATGTTTCAGTTACAATACTAATTTTGCTTGGATATGAAAAATTCTCTGAGAACTAATGCTGTAAATTGTACAAAGAACCCTCTAACTTGGTGCATTATTAAAATATTAATGTTTACGTTAAGAATTTACCCCAAAGCAGTTACATTAATGTACTTTTTCCTTAACATGACCAACACACTACAGCAGTGTATCAGAAGAGAAGCGACCAAAATAAGACAAAACCATATATTAATTAATTAATAAAATTAAACCAACAATCAGAAATTGAAAGTGTCTCTGAATTGCCTTTGAAAATAGTGCAAGAAATCAGTTTGTCTTTTGGGAACATGTTGAAAAACAGTCTTGTAAAACCTCTGGACATTGTAAACGGTAAAGTCCATGAAACTAAAGCCCCTTCATGACGGCTTTCTCACTTCTTGGAGATTGTAAGGCTGCATTCAACAAACCTGGGAACTGGGGAGTTTCCCACCTCGTAGTGGGAACGACGACGATTGAGTGACTCAACCACACGATAAAAATATATAGGTGAAATCGATACCAGATGAGTATCTAAATATTGATACCAGTTTCGATCTGCCCTCCCCAGTGTATAGGCCGTTTCCTAATTTAGCCACAACATCAGCAGGTGGTTACCGTAAAAGATGACGGAGGCTTTTATCCGAATGGCTTTTATTTAAACACTTAAGTCACAACACGTTAACTCTCTCTCGGTCCGTATCCCGGTCTACTCTACACATGTCTCTGTATTACCGTAACTCTCTTAGTAACAGTTACAACTTGAAACGCTCCAAGATTTCTCCATATTTATTTAGGCGAGATTCCCAGTTTATATTCTCTGTGGCTTTGGCGACTTTAAACTTGTTTTGTTACCACGCGTGTAAAAACGTGACAGACCTGTGTGGTGGAAAAGGCGTAAAGCTGTTAAGTGGCCTCATTGCGTGAAGAACCAAAGGCTGGCCACACGAGACTAACGTGGTTGAAACTTCACACATCCACCACGGGAAAAGGTAAAAGATCGCTCTCGAGATTTTATGAATCGATAACTGATCATTCTCGAATTGAATTAGAAAATGTATTTTTCCTGTTTTGTGTTGACAAAAAAAAGAGTTGCAGTTTGCATAAATTTGAACATTCGCACCGAACACAATTGGAAGCCAAAGAACTATAAGATCCAGCTGTCACCGGCAAAAAAACAGGCAACGATGCAAGTGGTTGTTCATGTACACACTCATTTAAGAACAACCCACAGACAGAGAACCCAAAGGCAGTGAAAATAAGGCCATTGATTGGACAAGAGACACATTTCAAACATGAATCAGATTAGTTCTGAGTAAATCTAATTCAAAACATCTTTAGCATGGACAACGCTTACATCTCTGAGGGCCTGGCTCATCCCCATCCTGTTCCACAGTATCATAGTCCTCTTTGATTCTGGACCTGGCTCCTTCCTCTGGAAACAGTGACAAAGGAAAATACAACCACTTAACACTGCTGACATGCTACAGACTATGACAAATCATACACCACAACTTCAGTGTGGCGTTACATTATGAACTCAATTTCACAACAAAAAGGTAACTCACCTGAGCCAAAGCCCCTTCCTTTCCGCCTCTTTGCCTTTTCTTTCAACTTGTGGATGGTTTCTGGAGAAGGAAACCATAACACTTTGGTAAGTTACATGGAGGACGGATGGGAAATGAACACCATCCACGTGATGGTACGTTTTGGCAGGTTTGTTTGTGATCCAAGTTATCTTCATGCTCAACTACGCTAACTTAGCTGCTAAGCTAGTCACCTTGTTGTTACCCAGCAAGACAAAACAAACTTCGTGTTACTGCTCTACTGACATACTAACACACTGTCTGAACAGTCAAACATGCTAGATATGAGACTACAGATGTCCAATAACCACGGGCTAGCTACAATTAGCTTGCAAAGTAGCCCAAGTGTTCGAATGGAGGATCAATGCGTTAGCATAAAGTTAGCTAGCATTCTCGTAGGCCCGCAACCACGCAGTCTAGCGTTCGTGGATTTCAGGCCTCGGTCGCATTGCCGTGGAACCCGCGGATTCACGCAATGATTTGAACTCCCGGGTTATGAAACATCTGCCGCAAATAACTACGAACACAAAGACCATCACCATCCTCATCCATAGGAAAGTCTTCGCCTCCAGCTTCATGAAGGTCCAGTACGTCCGCCATGATGTCTGTGTATGCCGCTGTGTGCGCACGCAGAGGGCGCCAGTGTTGCCAACTCCTCAGCAAGGAAAGTAGCTATTGGCTGTCCTAAGAGTTGCTAGAAGTCGCTAAATGACGTCATCGCCTAATGCGCATAATTGCCAATTTGCATGTAATTGTAATGGACGCTGTAGGAGAAACACCCTCAATATGTTTAGAACTACAAAATTCTTCTGTTGATTCTTTATTTTATTTTTTATTTTTTGGGGCCATTGAAATAGGCCATCACTTCTCAAAATAACTTCATGACTTAAATGACCCACATTACATAAATCAATTTTGTCCCGTATTGTTAAATGTTAGAATATCAAATGTAATCAAAAGACTGTTATGTGGGGTGGACTTGCCTTCTCTACGTCCAACCCCAACCCTCCTCCTTTATCCGGGGCTTGGGACCGGCAAAGTGACCCCAAAGAGACACTTTGGCAGAGTTACTTAGGTTTTTGTGTGTGTTGTTGTTTGGTTTAGTTTACTTAAGTTTGGTTTAGTTTCTAACCTTATGCTCCACTTAGGAGCCTACAACAAGTCACAGTTAAACAATAAAAAAAATTGCCATAACTATTAAAACAAATTCAAAAATGGTATAGACAGTTTTAACTTGACAACATTAACAATCTAAATGGACCAAAAAGAGACAATAGAAAAACCTGTCAATGGCAATGTGAGAAAATGATGGTAACTAGTCTGGCCCTAATTCAGGTTCATTGTTGTTGTTTTTCAGACCCCCCTCCACACACACAGAAAGAGTCGGTCAGATACAAGATGTTTTGAGGATCACTGTACATGGAGTATGAAACCTCAGCCATGTAGCAGTGTTCACTGGACTTGGTGAATGCAAAATGCAGTTTAAGCGCCTCCCACTGGTCCAAAATGCATGAAACCGCTGGTTCAATGGTCCAACGTGTGGCACACACACCTTGGTTATTTGTAAGGGTTTCTCCCCACAGTTGATGGTCTCATATATGGCCTTGTAGGCCTCCCTGCGCTTTGGAGACACTGAAAACCAGTTATAAGTCTCCTGTACCAAGTACTCCACACTACGGGGGACGGTGTCATTGGAAGCAAGACTTACATCAAGCAGCAGTGACACACACAGTGAATAAGAACCAGATCTTTGAGGCTATACTCCTCCTTCAGCACTTTGTGGACCCCATTGTTAATCCCCGTCATAACGGAGGCATCGTCAGTTTCTATCCCCAGGAGTTTCTCTTTTTTAAGACAACACTTCTCCAAGAAAGCCACAATAGCTCGGGCAATAGATCTGGTATCTCCTCCCTCAACTCAACAAGCCCCAGAAATGTTGAGACAATTGTGTGTTTGGTGTCACTAAAGTACCTGATCACAACCCCCAGGTACTTAGAAACACTTATATCTGTAGACTCATCGAGGAGGAGGCTGAAACGCCGGTCACCCACATCTGCTACCGACCTTTTTAGATGTGTATGGTGCTAGAACAAACAAAAATCGCCAAGAGGATTTGGAAAGTCGCCAGATTTAGCGAGAAAGTCGTCAAGTTGGCAACACAAGGATGTCAGGTCAAGTTGGAAATACATCTATCAGAAACCTCCTTGTCTATCAACCTGTAAAAGAAGGGTATGGCTGCAGATTGACCGGTAACGAGAACATCCTCTTCATCATCCAGTTCTGCCTTAGACTTCAATCTGGCAAGTCCAGCTTCTGCTAGTATGGAATTAATTTAGCTACCAAGTACAATGCAACATCAGAGATGATTCCCTCCGTGTAGCAGAGTTTTGAAGATGTACATTGCCAATACATACCGTTTATCTCTAGTAGTGTACCGTTGGGAACAAATGTCACTTGCCTGCATGCTCTTATGATGCACAAGTCTAAATCCTTATCATCTGCCAATCCTTCCACAATTCTCCAGCAGTAAGTACATGCTCTTGCTGTCTCCACTGAAGAAACACACACCAGCCTTCAACAACACTGTAGACCTGTCACTGTTGATTTGAATTGGTGTTCCGCTATGGCCAAATAACCAACACCATGCAGAGTTCTTCAACAGTACCTTTAGTATGAGAATTATACAGCAGGGCCCAGAGGATAGAGAAGCGAGCTTGTAGCCGGAAGGTTGGCAGTTTGAATCCCGAGCCAGATGGGGGGGGAAAACGGGCATGATGTGAGCTGGCAACCGGAGGGTTGTCAGAGTCAGAATCAGGTGCCAGATTCTGCCGTTGTTCTCTTGAGCAAGGCACTTAACCCCTAATAGCTTCCTGGTCGCGGTACATGGCTGCCCTCAGCTCCGTCCCCCCTAGCATGTGTGTGTTTGTGCAATCACTTGTGTGTATCTGGGGGGGATCGGCGATGGGTTAAATGCAGAGAAATAAATTCACTATTTGTGCGGTGCTCTGTGCATGTGTGTGATGAAAGTGAATTAAAATTAAATGCAACAAAACTATTGAGATTTTGGGTGCATTAGTGTCAGCATAGGCTTTGTTATGTGATGACTGCTGTAAGCAAGGAAGTATGTGCATCCGGTCAGCTGCGAGTGTGTAATTTGTAGTGTTATGGGCCACATATTTCTTGTTTAGGGTCACCAAATCCCAGGTGTTTCTCTGCCTTCAGCCCAATGCATGCTGGGATAGGCTCCAGCCCTCCTGTGACCCTAAATAGGAATAAGCGGGTAAAGACAATAAATGAAAGCATTTATTCACAAATGTTGTTACATAAGTACCAAAAAAAAGTTTGTAAATGGTGGGTTACGGATACAAATCACTCTTCCTCCTTATGAGACCATTTGATCTCCATGAATGAAACTTGAGAATCATTTAACAGGAAAATCTATTTAATTAAGGCTCTTAGTAGGTGAAGCAAGGAAGTGCTCATTGAGGCTTGCTAATGGTTCTGGCTTTTTTCTTCAGATTAAAATGGAATCAAACCATAACTTGGCAAAGACACCAGACAAAAAAAAACAGCAACAACAAAAAATAAAAGAAAAAGGTTTTCATTGTCTTATATACTCCAGTGGCCTCTTATTTTATCATCAATGAAAGTAGGATCTTTAGGCAGGTAAGGGTAGCAGCGCTCTAACCATGTCATATGGGATGAGAAGAACACGTTCTTCTCCGTTCTTTGTGTTCTTCTCTACAACTCTCTGCACACACCACAGTTGCACTTCTCCATTAAGCTAAGATGGTTGGTACTTTGTTTGTTTTTCTTTTCTTTTCTTTTCTTTTCTTTTCTTATGTGCATTACATGCTGTGCACTGTTGTTTATCTTTGGTGAGGCCCAATGCAATTTCCCACCTTATGTGGACAGTAAAGTCATTTCTACAATTCTATTCTATTCTATTCTATTCTATTCTATTCTATTCTATTCTATTCTATTCTATTCTATTCTATGTCTCTTACCCTTCCTTTGACTGCCTGGCTGTTGCATACTGATAAGGCTTTTTCTCTCTAAAACCCTGTGGCTCAATGTGATTGGGTCAGTGACTCAAGCGCCTGGAACCAAGTGCTTCTGGTGATGGCGACATCATTGAGTGTGGAGATCAAGCGAGCGGTGTGAGAGGCTCGACTTCCACCCTAATCAGATGGGCCTTGGACTCTGTCCTCCATATGAATTAGGTCGATTTAAAGTGTAATGATTTCCTCCATGGCTGGGGAACACCCTCACAGAGTTTGGCCTGGGGTAAAGCTCAAGCAGGGGAGATAGGGACTGCACATCAATGACAATTTGAAGACTGTCCTTCTTTTGCTCTTCCTGCTGCATAATTTATAACATCCAAGTGGACTGCATGGTCTAATGTTAGACATTCTAATCGAATCTGTATCAATCTTAAACCTTGCAATCTGTATTATTTATTCCATGCAAGATGCTATTTCCATCATTTATAATAGTCCTGTGCCAATGAACTCCACAATTCGACACTAAAATATTGGCTGTCAGCATTCCTGTGCATGGCTGTGAACACTTGACGTATTGGATGTATTGGCTTTTCCCCTGTAAATGCGTATGATTTAAAATGCTGCAAGGTTGCAATGGAAGCAGTAAAAGAAAACCTAAACCATAAAACCAACACCTGTGCAGTGCTTTTTGATGACTAAAGCTCTTGGATCTATTTTTGGTCTCTGCATTGCCATTAGCTCGTACATCTCCCCGATGTATTTCCTCCTCCCTTTTTATAACCATTGGATGGAATTCAGGGACAACGTTTTCAATGTGGAAATGGGGGAAAGGAGGTGTAAAATGGAAGACAAAACAGGCAGACCTGCTGAATCTGTGAGTGAGACAGGGAGTAAAACCCATTTCACTGTGTACAGAAACCGCCTGAAGACAACACAGTTCCATGTATTTCAGCTTCATGACTATATCTGTCTTATTACTTGTACTCACTTTTCAAACAACGTTTTGGTGATGAGGATCTAATGACCGAAACGTCATTTAAATACAGTGAGTACGAGTGATATTCTTTTAATGTGCATGGTCCTTTTCCTACGCACCTGTCACTAAGGCACTGTAGGTGTGCAAGAGCTTTTAAAGATATTTGTAGAAATATATCTGAAATTCAAAAATGTCTCAGAACTTCTGACATTTTCAGTTGCATTGTCATTTAATAGTTGCAAAAAATATTATAAAAACCTTGTCTTATTATCGAACAATATCTGAAACCTTTAGCTGGAGAACCTTTGCGTGCATTAGAACACGGATAGGAAACCATGTGCCACAGAGAGCTGAGAGTCTGCAGGTGATTTCACTGATCAGTTCCTCCTCTCTGGTTGAAGGTGTTCTAGTCAGTGAAATCAGCTGCTGTAGTGTTGGGTTGGAATGAGAACCTGCAGACACCCAGCCCTCCATGGCACATGGTTGCCCATCCCTGCATTAAACTACGGTATATCCCAAAACATACTGAATAACAATGTGACTTTTTCTACTGCAGAGCCTCTAAAGTAGCAGTAGGTGGCAGCATTGATCCAATGATTCATGTATTTCAGAGAGGCACTGCATCTCTGTGGTGGAGAGAGATGGTTGCTATGCATTGTGGAATAATTTAAATCTTTATTTTATTTTATATGGACACAAATGTAATTAGATCTGATTGCCATAAGCATATGCTGTTTCCCCTGGTGGCAGTCTACGTTCAGGTCTCTCTTAACATTAAACATGCGTCTAAATAGGTTGTATGGTTCTACATAGAACTTTTCTTTTTCATCTGAAACCCCATTGCTTTACAGTGCACACCATGTGCATCCATCCACCTGTTCATGTTTAAGGTAAGCACTCACAGCATTGACTCTTTATAATCAAACAAATGAACAAGGAAACCTAGTAGTACGCCAGCAGAAATACATTTTACTAATTTATAATGATTGCAGAAGACGGTGTGAACAGGTCAAAAAGTAATGTCTTACACTGACCATGATTAACATTGGTGCGTCCCTTTCGGTTTGTGTGACTGGGATCTTGGATGCCTGTACACAAGGCTCGGGGGCAAGATGGAAACCAGTGAGCATTCACAGAAGGGAGATGTGACAGGACAGGACCTCAGAAGTAGGCCACCACCAGCCGCGCCAGCTCCGGCCAGGTCTGGCTGAAATCTTGAGGAGTTTCAGTGCCTCCACACAAGGTTGCTGCAACACACACACACACTCACACACACACACACACACACACACACCAACTCACACAGGCATTTTTGCAAAATGTGGTGGGGGGATTGCGCGAGGCAGAAGCCCCACCCTCTCGTGCCACTCTGTGCTTGAACTGGAATTGTTTTCGCAGAGACTTTATGCTTTGGACATGGTGTTTATGTGTGTGTGTGTGTGTGTGTGTGTGTGTGTGCGTGCACATTTTTGAACGCATGTAGATCTGTGTTTTAATTATCTTATGGGATCCATATGTTGTCAGAAGAATAGAAAGGGTTGTGAGCATCGTTTTCTAGTCCTCTTGCAGGAAAACAGTTGTTTTTGTGGTTTGAGGTTGGGATAACGGTGAAGGGTTCGCAGTAGATTTGGGTTAAGATTAGGATAAGGGTTACGGTTAGAATTAGTGGTTAGGGAATCCATGTAAGTCGATGGAGTTGTCTCATAAATGTAACAACACGGGGATTGTTTGTGCGCCTGCTTGTGTGTGTGTGTGTGTGTGTGTGCAAAGTATCAGCTGCAGCTATCTTTGGTATGAGGTCTTGGGTGTTTGTAACCTGGTTCAGATACTCGGCCGCCTTGGACAAGCTCACAAATCAGCTGTTAGGGGATTATAGATCGCAGGCCGATCCAAAAAAGGGCCAAACAACCAACATAATTCCGTTCAGTCTTGCCTGTGTTGCAGAAATGATTAATTTTCTATCCTTCAATGTCCCAAAGCCACGTTGAACATGTTGAATGTGTAGGAAGATGAATGAATGAATTGGTGCAGTATCAGGCGTACCTAAGTAATCAAGCTCACCTCTCATTATTATAGCATACAGCAGCACTATGTTCTCTCTTAACATGTTCTTTGTTTAATTCAGTGGTGCTAAAATTGGGAATGCTTCAATAAATCAGGGAAAGGAAGGTTGAGCAGTCAGTGTGCCGCTCCTATTTACATTCCTGTGCTGCTGTAAGTAAACCCATCTGTTGTGCACCGTGACAAACCCCCTCTTCACCAGAAACAACATAGCGAGGGTGGAGTTAACGTATTTGGATGATCACGTTTTAATATACGGAGCGACTATTAAGACTACTAAGATATCTCGCCAACATTTGGTTACGTCATGGCGAGGTAACGACACAACCCAAACCTCTACCGAACTTTGATGATGCCTTCACTGAACCGGAGTTTTGTGACGTTAGGAAGGTTGCAGTGTGATTACTCGTTGCACGTCTGTTGCCATTCATGAAAGACTAACACAAAGCACTACATTGCAGTAATGTCACTGTAGCTGCTCCACAGCCGTCCAGGTTAAAAGTCAAACTTAGTCCTTTTAGCAAAGCAGTAAGTGGACAAAGGTTCCACGTGAACCGCAGATGAACGTGGTGCCGGGTTGGATTTTTGGACTTGTAGTCACCTTTGGACCAGATGGTCTGGACCAGAGGATTATCCCACTTGAATGTGCCAGTGTGAAACATGCTGCTTAGACCAGGGTTACAAAGGCAGCGAGTAACAATGAGAAAGTTGTATCTGTTGTTTCCCAGACATGTTTGAATTGGCCACAGCATAATGCTTTCCATGGAGGTCTTTGAACTGTTACACTGTTTTCCAGGTGCAGTTATATATTATTTTTCGCCCATGGGCAAACCACTGCAGCGCCATTTCCTGTCCTCGCACTCACCCTACTTCTTCTACTCCCTCTCTCACCCTGTGTGTGTGTGTGTGTGTGTGTGTGCGTGTGTTGTGGTTGATGCCCGCTGTTGTGTGAGCTCAGTGTACTGGAAAGGCTTAATCACCCGTTGCCATGGCGATGAACTTGAGTGCTGTTCACCAATCCGTCCTCTTTTGTTTTGCTGTTTGTTTTAAAGTCCAATCACTTGTCACGGAATTTGTGGCATTCGCTGTCATTTTGTGACGGTTTCAAAAGCTGTAGTCCAAAGTTCTTCATTGTTTTGATCTCAAAGAACAATGTCAAATGACTGAACAATCTGTAATTATCAATGCA
Organism: Acanthochaenus luetkenii; assembly: GCA_900312575.1. Classification (NCBI taxonomy): domain Eukaryota; kingdom Metazoa; phylum Chordata; class Actinopteri; order Beryciformes; family Stephanoberycidae; genus Acanthochaenus; species Acanthochaenus luetkenii. Next base: position 11,415 of record OMOT01079044.1, read on the forward strand.
GCTGGTAATGCATGCAGTTTCAGTGATAATGCATGTAGTGCTGTTGCCAGATTTCTCCTGAAAAAACGCCTCAATATGAAAATGTCAGGGTAAATTTAGCAGCAACTGTCTCTTCTTATATCTTGCTCAAGTTCAAGTTCAAGTTCATTTATTTATATAGCCCTTTATCACAAGCATGTCTGTCTCAAAGGACTTTACAGAAAATGAGCCAACTAGATCTACCTGAATGTCAATCAGAGGAAATTACAGAATAGTACAAGACAAACAAAATCAATGCAGCAAGCCATAACCCTAACTATTCCACAAGGCCTAAGTTACCCGGCACCACAGCCTTAGACCCTCAATGCATGCAAGGAAAAACTTCCACCAAAACCTTATTGGGGAAAAAATGGAAGAAACCTTGGGTGGGCCAAGTCAAAGAGGGATCCCTCACCAGGACGGCTGAGCAGGAGCAGGTGCCGGGACAAACAGAGGAATGTACAATAGCATAAGTAATGACAGTAATAGGTGACAGATATGGACAGATGGTCAGTTGTCAATGCCGATGTCCAGAGAACCAGGGACCGCGACCACGCAGCAGCAGCACCAG
>OMOT01079046.1:0-12878 GCA_900312575.1 Acanthochaenus luetkenii
CAGAGTTAAATGAAATGGGGTTGGAGGGAGGGAGAAGGGGGCAGAAAGCAAAGCAATCAGACACCTTCTGATGGTGATGGATGGTAAGAGAGGCGTCATTCCAGTAACACTTCCAGCGGCGTGTCGTGACTTTTCCGCTAGGTGGGGCTGTTTTGAATCAGCACGTCAGATGTTTCACACAGCAGGCATAGAGTCTAGTCCCCTGGGATTCATCATTCAATCATTTTTGGTTCTGTTTTTTAAGAAACAAACGAGTCTACTTCCAAACTTCTAATACATTTCAGATATTAATAAAACTAATAGTATATATTTAAAAGAACTCGTTTATTTTTCAGTTTGTATGTCATTGTCTGACACTATATTGAATGTATGTAATGTAGGCATGATAACATGCATTAATTGAATTAGACAATTAAATCAAAACGATAGGTTATTAGTGCATTTTTACATTTGAAACAGTTTTTCAATTTCATCCACAACTATTCAAGTTTCACAAAGCAATCAAATTTCCACCAGTAAACATCATTCACAGCCATATAAATTTCATTCAATTGATAGCGCAGAAGTGGGAAAGTTGCCAACAAGTTTGTATCCGTGGATACCAGTTGGTATGGTTTCCAGTCGTATTCATAGTAACGCCTGTTTCCTCTGACCGTCAGAACGGAGGGCAGAACATCTGTCTGTGAACCAGCTTGTCTTGGAAACACGCATGCGCATCTCTGCCACCTGCGAGCTGATTGGCTCTTCCCTGCCCGGTTAGCTCAGCGACACTCAAACTTACTCTGTTAAACATGAGCGATATGTTACGTTCTGTACCGTTTTCTCTGAGGACGTTTGAAGAAGAAAAAGCAACGTCATTGCAAAAGGACGTCTAAGTGCAGAGCAAAGACAGGGACAAGAGTTTGACTGTGTCCAGGTAGAGGAACAGGAGGATTAACTTTTATAGTTGCTACAGTTCATCTTGGTCCGCCGAGGTCTGTCTGTTTTTCCCAGATCCAGAGGTCAACGCTCGCCACTGCACAGCTCCATCAGCCAAATCGGTCGGGTATTTCTCCACCCTGGAATAAGTTATTTTCAGCACGCTCTGTCAACCAATCCAGTGTGGGATGGCGTGGCTGCATGAAACTCATGCTGCTCCCGTCAGGCGGAGATAAATACGCAGACAAAGGTTGCAAGCAGTGTCATTTCATCAGTCATCCCACTTTTCTATTATAATATATAATTTATGTGAATATTACAATTACATTGTATATACCTACACAGCGCCACTATTTAAAATTGTATTTATTAGAATAGTTATTTTCCAATTTGAACTGCAGGTAGGGGGGCGCCCTTGCGCCCCTAGTGGACGACACGCCACTGAGCCCTTCCCTGCGCTATGCTGCTGTAAAATGTTTGGAGCCGATAGAGGTTCATAGTGTAGCCGGTCTGCGAGGGTTTGGCAGTGACAGATGTTGACAGGCGGGAGATGTTCCCTCAGGGCCACCAACGGTAGTTATGATTAAGACGACAGCCGAGCACCATGCAGATGATCAGTCCGCTGACCTTTTGACCCCAACATTATGTTTCCCTTGGAGTCTAGCAGGTGAACACAGATGGAAATGGTGTTATGGATAATCTATAGTCATTTAACCCCTCTGGAACTACAGATAATAATAATATATTTGGTTGAATTTAGCAGACCTAAAATAAATAAAAGCACTACACGAACACAAATGGCAGTGAATAAATAAACAAGCACTAAATAGCATGGACATAGAGCCATAGTGGAATAGAATGGACACATCTACATTCTGTAAATAAACATGTGAATATCCATAACTGAAATATATCATATGGGCCTACAGAATATATACAGGGCCTATCAAGATCCACAAGTAGCCTACTCATGTATTTAAATCAATTTATTTATGTATTTAACAATTTAATCTGCTCTCAGCACATCCCATTACTTTCATGTAGGCTATATATTTGCCATTTTGTATTAATTAGGCTGACCACATTTTGCTTCCCGAAAAAGAGGACACTCGGCCTCTCTGAGATACTCAAAAGATACTCAGATACTCAAAGTTTACTCAAAGAAGATTTGTAATTGTTATGTATTTATTTCAAGTGTGCATCTTCTGTACCAACATGAATAGAAAATGCAGCTCAGTGCGAAGGAGAGACTCACTAAGTGCGACATGCAATACAAATTCAAGTTCATTTATTTATACAGCCCTTTATCACAGCATGTCTCAAAGGACTTTACAGAAAATTAGCCAAACTAGATCTAACTGAACAACACTTTGGCGGTTTATGAATCCGGCTATAACCTCCAATTGCTCTCTTTCTCCCATCCTCTCCATCCCATCAAGTGGAAATCTCTCAGCATCACACCTCAGACACCCAATCCTGGGCAGACAACTCCACTGAGTATTAAACAAACATAAGTAGAGAATGGAGTGGTGGTGGAGAGGTACATGGTCGGAGTGATAGGGTTGCAGACAGAGGGAGCAGAGAATCCCATGTGGTCAGAATTGTAGGTCTGGAGCTTAGAGGAAAAAGCCTTAACTTCGCAATGATATGACACTGAAGCAGCGAGACATTTTCAAGTATGAGCAAAATAATAGCTGAATTTAAAAAATACCAAAAATAAAGGACGGACAGGAGAGCTTATCTGATCTGTAAAAGTTTGGTGAAAATGAATTACAAAATCACGAAGATAATTAATTGAAGACGTTCCCCACTGTACCGGATGAGTTGACATCATCACTTCTAAGCCGGTGATGTTCCCCCTGGAATGCAGGGTTTGCCTTCAGACATGCTCTGCTGGATGACACGAGAGGCCTGGATATCAAAGGTGGGATGGGTGTAAATAATGAAAATATCAAGAAGAAAATTCTCTGCCCATGCAGTCTGCCTCTTCATTATCAACCTGCATTTAGTTTCTGAGAGAGGACTAGAATTCTAAAAAGAAAAGTACAATTGTATATGAACATGTCAAAGGCACAATACACTCAGGAGCTCTGCAGCTTTTAACAACATGCTGGTAACCTGCTACCCAAGGAATCTTCCTCTTTAGTATACTGCTGGATTCTGAAGGCAGAGTGTCATATTGGGCATTTGAACATAACACTGAATTTCAGTTGTCAAATACGTTTTTCCTTTGCTCTCAGACTGTTCAGTTTGTATTGGCAACCATTCGCTTCCATCTCCTATTGTCAGAGATGAAACAGGAACTTGCCCTGGAATTTGAGATGTTTTCCCCACGTACAGCTCCATTGAGAATGACTGGGAGAGGTTTTGTGGGCATATGGTTCCATTTTCTGGTTTAGATCAAGTTAGCACTGGGCGTAAAAACACGTGCCTATGAAGGAAGCATCCAACTTTTAGTAAATGTTGTAATTGTGCCATGTACATCCCATATTCTATTAGTGGGTCTGTGGGTTTTGAGATTTGTTCATCTTCAGGAATATTGATTCAACTGCCCTCAGCCAGAGGATATCATGTGAATTCTTAAATGGAGCAGAAAACCTCTTTACGTTTTCTATTTTAATTCACCCACACTTGGCTCCAAGTTCACACTGGGCTACGTTTTCATTCTCATTATCTTGCCCTGTGTATACAATTCTAAATACTTTCTAAGTGCAATATGAGGCAGACCCTTAAATGTTTTATGAGTTAAACCTCTCTGTATTTGCCATCTCGGGTTAGGCCGATATGCATTTGTGCAGAGCTGTCAAAGCCGGGCACTTAGCTCTCAGTCAGCCCCTCCTAACACGGCAGTATCTCTCACTGCTTAGATACTGCAAATAATGAAAGGGGAGCCATCAAAGAGCACTTCAGAACATTTCTCTTTCTTCATAATTCTCACTGAATGCAATTGCTTCTGGGGTACAATGAAATGTTCCTCCCCGGCGGCAATGACCTCAGTCGTCTGTATTCACGTCCCAAAGTCACAAGTCATCACCAAAGAGAGATAGAGTCCAGAAACTTCTATTGCAGCTTTACTTTCAGAGTCGACCGAGTGCCCTCAGCTGTCAGCTCCACCATCCTTTCCTTCTCCTCGCACACAGCTTATCTGAGCATTGAGCCGTGCACAAATCACAAGAAGGGGACTCCTTCACTGTCTAATTTCAAGCCACGATCAATCTCCAATCAACAGCACTATATAGGTAATCACCAGAATCGTCTGAAGGAGAAGAAAGACAATATTCGCAACCTATCAGTGCACGGGATCCCCTCATTGATTCCTGTGTGAACACTGGCCTGCAGCCGCACGGCTAGCCAGATTGTGTTTGCTTATGAGGATCAGATATTCTCTGAAGCACGGCTAGAGCATATGGCTGCCAGAGGAGGTGAATTTCACATCAGCTCACATGTTCAGAGCCCTCTGTGTCCAGAAAGGGTGTCCAACTACACATTGTCAATATCAATAGATTCGATATGTTGCTCACATTCCTTTTCTTGCAACTAGTGTGCAAATGCCTCATTAACTAAGTTGACCAGATTGATTTTGAGCAAATCCGGGGACATTTGTGGTTCACATAGCCCCCATTCCAACCGCTGCTGCTGCAGCAGGAAAGGTAAAATGCATAATCTAATAATAAAATATAATCTAATATAATAATAAACAAATACGACGCCAGGTGTTGTAATGTAAAAGCTTTCATGAACTGGATATAGGTTGGATCACTATCAATCAGCGATAGTGAGCAGCAAAATGTCTGTATATTTATTTTTAAAAGTTGCAGATTATTCCTTTAAAGTTTCACCTAATGCACCGATAATGTAATTTAAAGAGTGATGCTGCTCCACCTCACCACTGGTTCTACGGCCCTTGTAATCCAGATGCCAGGTGCACAAGTCGGTAACTGATCGACCAGTTGTCGATTCAGATGGGATTAAAATGACCCCAGGACGTCACATTAACTCTCACAATACAGCAGGTCATTCAGCCTGAATTTCTATTGGGGATAAACGGGGAAATCAGTGGCCCTGTCCGGACAGCATTAGAATTAATAGAGGAGGTCTGGTAATGTAGTTTTTAATGGAGTGATTCAGTGATTTAAATGCATGTTATATGTGATTTCAGAGCATGATGAGATGAGATGAGATACACTATATTAAAGGGAAATTGACTTTTCCACCAAGCACAGAGACACTGGAGCATGTAGCACAAACAGGAACTAAGATTTTAAAAGAATGCAACAATATGACCAAAACTGATGCAGTGAAGAGACTAAATTAAGAACATGGCATAAAAAGACTGAGAAGCTGAGAAGCACTATTCAGAATGTAGTTTATGGGACTAATAAATTAATACATATATATGCCGTTCGGATCTTTCATTAAAATGAACGACATGCAATGTTACTAAATGACATTACCGTCATTGGCCTGCAAGACTAACCCCATCCAGTTATTAAATGATATACGATAGAATGTACCTTCTGGAGCTTTTGCAGGAAGCTCATAGCTAGATCAACATGAGCTGCCTTTCCAAGTTTGACTCATTAACCAGAACGGAAAGCCCAAATCAACCAGCTAGCTGCCTTTGAAACGTTCCCAAACAGACAACAGTGTACACACAGATCTCCCCTCTATGCATTAGATATGTACTTATGAACTTAAATGTGAACAGTGACAGCCGAGCCCCACGGATGGTGTTTCTGTTGGTTAATGAGGCGGTTGAATCAGGACTGGGCCATGTAGTACAGCATCAACACTATGCTTGCATTGCTTTATGCAACAAAAAGTCTGTAGAAAGAATTGTTGGAGGGAAAAGATCCAGTTATTAGGGCTCTGGCGCCAGAGTGACACCGTGGATGAGACCACAGCCTTGTTAGCGGATAAAAATGTTCCCGATTTTGCATAGTGAGATGTGCGGTGACAAAGTTACTGTGAAATAAAGTGGCTGGGTTTTTCTCAGCCATTACAAGTAAACCACTGCATTGCATCGCATGACCGTCTTTCAGATTCTGGCCCTGCAAACCAGAACCGGCTGGCTCTAGTTAGGTCCAAATGTGGCTGCGATGAGTTTGACTTAGGACTTGAGTACATCTGGTTTATTATCTTGTTTATTATTTCAGTTCTCAACTTGTGAAAGGAAGAACAGCATTTTCCAGCTTGTTTTCCTGGAGAACCCCTCTCATCCTCTCCATGATGAGCTGAGGCTGATGAGCAGCACCTTCAGCCACAGGCTCATCCTACCACAAAACAGGACGGAGCGCCTTAGGCGTTCCTTTGTGCCTACAGCCATTGGACTGTTCGACCAGCAATTCCCCTAGGGGATCAATAAAGTACAATCTAATCTAATCTAAACCTCAGGCACCGCTGTGCCTTTAAAAGCCCTGGATGGAGACTGTTTCAGAGATGCCAGCCAGCACCGACACACCAGGCATCAACAATCACACCAGACAAAGTCACATAGGTCTCTCATTTCATTCAACACCCGTCTACCTGCTTTCTACAAAACCACAACCAAATGACTCACTGTTTGAAGGAGCTTTCCATTTTGGAACAGGATGGTGTACCTAAATGAACTGGAGGCTGAGTGTATGCATTTAAAAGATAATCATAATAGACATAAATATACATCAAAGCTCTCATACATGCAGTCCCTAATGTGACAGGCATCATGTAGGATGACTACATGTCTAAAGTAATGTGTAATTTCAAACAGGAACAGGGTAGGCCTCACGGGATGGGGTTTGGTCCCCGGTAATAAAAGGGTAATTAGTTCCCCACCCCTCTTATAATGTAGTGTCACCCAGAGAGTCTGCCTCACATCTAATACCATCATTTCCCCGATAGATGTAAGCACTCGATGAGAGCCTTTCAGGGGACACAGTCGAATTCATGATGGAAATTACTGATGTTCCCTGTAATGATGTGAAAAAGATATGCCCAGACCTCCCAATAGACCATTCATTCATTTGGATATGTCAATCAACCAACAGCATCAACAGAGCTCAAGACAAATCGCTCCATTAGAATTCAAAAAGATCACGCTGGAATAGTCAAGTTTCCTTCCACTCACACAGTAGTCATTTAATAATGAAACATTCAGACAAAATGAACTGAACTGCACCTGAATTACTGATTACGCTGCTGAATATCAGAGGACTGGATGATGTGGCATTGAACCTGCACTGCACAGGAGCCATGTGTTCAACCTGAGCAGCAAAGTATAAGTTCCTGATGTTTAGACCCAACAATCAGCTCTAGTCAGCAGAGTCCACTACCAGAAACACGACAATGTGGGATCAAAGACGAGTAGCTACTGCTACTACATTACATTACAGCATTTAGCAGACGCTTTTATCCAAAGCGACTTACATGTCATACCGTTGGCGGAGGCAGCCATTCAAGGTACCAACCTGCTCAACGGGAGCAATTTGGGGTTAGGCGTCTTGCTCAAGGACACTACGACCAATTTTTTTCCTGGGAGGAGCTGGACTCGAACCGCCGAGCTTGCAGTTGCGGGGCGGGAACTCTACCTCCTATAAAAGTATACATTGCATGCATCATATACATAGTACATCACACCATGCACCACACTACACACAAACACATATATTTGCATGTCTTTGACTGTGGGAGGAAACCCACGCGAACACGGGGAGAACATGCAAACTCCACACAGAAAGGGCCAGGTGAGATTTGAACCCAGGACCTTCTTGCCGTGAGGCGACAGTGCTAACCACTGCGCCACTGTGCTACTACTACTGCTACTATTAATATTACTACTGCCACTACTACCACTACTGCTACTACTACTGCTACTACTGCTACTATTACTACTGCTACTACTGCTACTATTACTACTACTACTTGTGACACACTCTGGGCTGGTTTGAGTGTTCACTTGACCGGAGATAATACATCTACTGTCCACACACAGCTCACAGTACAACGTAATGACTTAATATATGGACTTCCGCCCCAATCAGATGCAGATCAAGGAGACAGGCGGCAGCCAATCAGCAACGGACAAGCTGCAGGATAAAAGGAGCAGCTGCAAATGCGACAGCATGCCCAGGCAGTGGAGCTGCAGACCGAGCACACCAACCTCTTGCGGGCGGAGTTAAGGGACTGCCGAGAAGCACAGGAGGAATGGGAGGCCATCGCTAGAACACACCGGGCTCAACCGATCCACTTCCTAGTCAAGCAGACAGCGACGATGACGTGGAACAACAACAAAAATATTTTAAAAAATTATACATGTGAAAAAATAAAACAAAATTTCAATTACAATAATTGTAACATAACTTATATAAGGCTTGCTCGAAATAGGATATGAAGAAGCAGAGGCTTATCTAGTCCTACCCCTATTCTCAACTGTTAAACTAGATTATACTCATCTAGGATACATAGTGTTTAGACAAATCAAAAATATTTTTCACATATGACTAAAAGAGCTACGGCCCCAAGATAGAGCCCTGGGGAACGCCCTTTTCTAAAGTGACAGGGTTAGAAACAATATTGCTCAAATAGCTCTGAAACCAGTCAACCACATTTTGACCAAAACCAGCATTTACCAGGATGTTAATTAATATATGGTGATCTACTGTATCAAATGCTTTGGTAAAATCAATAAACAAAGCAACACACAATTATTTTAGTCAATAGCAACCTTAATGTCATCCAGGACTTTCAAACTAGACCTTAGATGCTTAGATCTAAATACAGATTGCATAGTATTAAAAATGTTATGCGAGTCTAACAAAATCAATTCAATTCAGAAGGATAGCCAGTTTTCAGCAGGGGCGAGACATAGGCTTGTTTCCATAAGACTGGCAGTTTGTGAGTGGAAATGGAAAGATTAAGAATATCAGCAACTGGTTTGGCTACAATCGATGGAGCAATTTATAAAAAGAAAGGATCAAGGCCATTAGGCCCTGCGGCCTGTTTTGGATCAATTGTTTGAAGGGTGTGCAAAACTTCAGAGATCAAAAGTGGTGTAAAGTTAAAATCAAAGGAAGAATTATATATCACTTGACTGTGGTCAGTGTTATGACCATACCGAGAGCCATGATTCTGTTCATCAAAAATATGACCATCCCCCTTTAAGAGGACATTGAAAGCATTTGACATGTATTTTTTTAAATCAGAGATAAAGGAGTCTCTGACCTTCAGTTTTTGAGGAGGACCAGCAACTTTCTTATTCTGCAGTGCCTTAATAGTCTTCCAAAATGTAGAATGGTCATATAAACTATCAGTCGTTAAAGTCAGATAATAATCATCTTTGGATGTTTTTTATAAGGGATGTACATTTATTTCTTAGGACACAGAAAAGAAGCCAGTCATTAACTGTATTTAATATCCTTGCTAAAGTCCATTGCCTGTTTCGGGCATGAAAGGCGTCAGCTAATTCCCTGGAAAACCAGGGATTATCCCTATTTTTTATCCTGACCTTCCTGAGTGGAGCATGCTTATTAATAATCGCTAAAAATGATATTGAAAGAAATTAACAGCATCATCAATGGATGGAATCAGGGCTAGTAGATGCCATTTGATCTCTGCAAAATCGTGCAGGAAAGCTTTAGGCAGCTTGGTGCTCCTAATAGAAATAATAGTGCAGTGACCGCTGATGTCATTCGGGAATACACTGATAGCTACATACTTGTGAACAGCGTTAGTTAGACTGATGTCGATAAGAGAGTCACTGCCGGGTTTAGCAGGGTTTAATCTGACGGGACTGTTTATGAACTGAGAAAGGTTCAAAGAGTCACAAATCTGTTTGAAAACTGCAGATTTCTCACTCAACCAACCCCAATTCAAATCACAACTTAAAATGAATTCAGAAGAGGATAAATTCAACAGCAAATCAACTAAGCTTGTAACAGAATTGTTTACGGCTGAAGGGGTTCTATAACAGCCGATATTTGTGAGAGGAGCATTGGAAACAATTATCTGACCAGCCATGAACTCAAACTGTTTTGGGATAGTGATAGAATGAAGAACTGACCCTTTCAGTTGATTCTGAAGACATTAAAACCAGAAATATGTATAACATTGTCGGAGATGGACGGTTTTAACCATGTCTCAGAAACAATGACTATATCAGGCGTAGCAGTTAAAAACCAGGTCTTGAAAATGTCTAATTTGGATACTTGGCTCCTATCATTTACATGGATGAAACCCAGACCATTCCTACAGCTAAACTCACAAGGAGTTGATCACTGCTACAACTACATTAACCACAACACCTACAACTGCTACTACTATTTCTATCACCACTACTGCTTGCACTACTACTACTGCTACTCATATTATTACTTATGAATGCAGTAGTAGACACGCTCAGATATGCAAGTATGCCTCCATATGCAAACTCATTCAAAAGCTCAGTTCCAGTTATCTCTAAAGTATCAACTTCCATCCTCCTCTAATGAACATTTATGAGGCTGCAGCAGCAGTAGACTGGGCTCTGCTGTCTGGTGTCAGTGGGCTTCATGGAAACACTTACTGATGAGGAGATGAAACTGAATCACTTGATTCCAGCAGGATGACCATGTTGAGGATCTAAAGAAAGCACCTGGGAACCCTCGAGAGTTTAATGATTATTCAGAGTCACTTGATTTTTGATCAGAAAGGATGCAAAACGTTATATAATGAATAACTATTCTTATAGAGTAATAAGAAGGTAATATGATTAGTTTAGTAACTAGCCAAACACTGCTTGTTGTTCAGCTGACTCCAGCCATATTGGAAGACCTAATCAAAGATGATATATTATGGAAGTGGAAGTGTTGGCAAACCACAAGGCTGCAAAACGTTTCTGCTGGTAAAGCATCCTTTAATATTTGTATAATCTCCGGACGCCTCCAAAGCCACTGATGAAATAATTACATCAAAAGAGTTGTCCGCTGTATAAATAGTGTTATAACTCAAATCTAAGATACCAGAGGCATTATTATTGTACTATACAGTATTAGCCTGAAACAGAGGCAACAGAGTTTATCTGGATATGAGCAGACAACAGAGAGGAAAACAAGATAAATCAGAGACGGAAAATGAATTAGGAAGAGAAAGACCCAGGACATTTTCATTTAGAGTCAGACAGCTTGGCTTCACTCTTTACATCTCAGACTCCATCTAAACCGAACATGTTGCCTCGATGCATCCGCAAGGACACACACACACGCGTGCACATTAAATGCGTGTGCATGTACACATGCGAGAGCATACACTCATACATGTGCATGCATGCTAGGGATGGGGGGGTGTACATGTGTAATGTGTACACACTATCTGTTTAGGATGGATTAAACTAAATACAAATAAAAAAATCTTAATTACAAATGGTGCCTGCTGATTGGATGAGAAAATCTGGTACAACAGGAACCAATCAATACAGGTGATCAGGGAGAGTCATCAGGGAGAACCAATCATGTAGGCGGACTTGCACAGCAGACTCCTACACATAGAAGTGGGATGTCCGTTCTATACAATTCAAATTCTATGCCACACAGTGGAGGACGTAGCAGCATCAAAATGAGCAGCACAGCAGAAAAGCTAAAGCCTGGAAGTATTTAACAAAACAACAACGGCAACACGATGGAACATGACGGTGTGCTTTAAGACTGAAAGGGGGACGTACCGGCTCAATGAACAATCATCTGCGGTTAAAACACACGACCGCAGTTTTTGAACAAGATGGCGCGGTGGGTAATTCTTCTTTTACTCCAAGTCCACAGAGAGCCGGAAATGGAAGACAAGTCCGTTAAGCGAAGTGGATGCGTCAGGCTTTAGGAGCATGTTGAGCCGTCTTACTCTGTCCCAAGCCGGTGGACGAGGACACAGCGGATTCAACAAATGTATATGATTGAGCAGTACAGAATGGAGGAATCAATGTTTTGTTTATTATGTATATATGTATGTAATTGTATTATTATTAATAGTAGTAGCCTCCTGTGTTATAAATAGACGTTGTATTATAATTATTGTGGCCCCAAGTCCATCGTTATCAGGAGGCATCTCACATGACAAAATCGGGACTGAAGGTCTGTCACAATAACAAAAACACTATTCGAATTTCACTAGTTTATTTTATGAAACAGTGAAGTATATTCTATTATATTCTAATCTATATGTATCTCCTAATGTTAATCCATAACTGCTTGCTTACTTACCAGCAGCTACCTGAGTTAACGACCAGTGTCATTGGCCTCTGTGGCTGTGACGTCATGTTACGGTTAAACGCGGGTACACACCAAAATTCAGGGTGTAAACATGTACAATAAAAAGCCCAAACCCCCATCCCTAATGCATGCATAGGTAGTATGAAACATGCATACAAGTTATGAACACATGCACTTGCACACACACACACGTACAAACATATGCATGACAGCGCATTAGCATGCTGTCTGCAGCCGTCTGCACACGGAGCCACTCAGACGTGTCAATCTCCAGTTTTTTAAAGCCGCTTCAATTTAATCTGATCTCAAAGATTTATGAATTCTGAAGTCAGCAGATAACACATCCCCTCATATCATGGTTAAGCCTGTCAGTGAGGGGTGGGGGGGGGTTTCCCCTTCATGAGCATGGATGGATAAGCATGGCGGCTAGATGACCGGCTCTCAAGGCCTTAAATTCTAACAGCTTCTCTACCTTTCCTCCTTTCCTACCTTTCCACCTGCCACTAGAAATCAAAATGTCTGCTTAAGTTGTGTTTGCTGTGTTTGCTGGCTGGCTGATGACTGAGCTCACAGCAACCAGATTGAACTGCTGTGAAAAGTATATCTTTTATGCTTCACAATGTCTTCCAATCTGGCCAAGCTGACATTTCCAGAGCTTGGAAAAGGACAAACTTCACACAGAACGGATGGACCAAAAGAGGTAGGGATCAGCTGCTCAAGGTGGAGAATTCAAATGTTGAATTTCAG